>CAUYSK010114181.1:0-12312 GCA_963575035.1 Avahi laniger
GTAATTACCTGTACCTGCCTTGAAATGCCAAGCCAGGTCTTCAAAACACCTCGCAGCTGATTCAAGTCCTAGTTATCCACCATGATTAACTAATGTTGCCAACGCTTTCATGCCATACTCATGTCACTTCAGCATATCACCAAGTCCTTGTTTTACTAGCAGCATGGCACAGAAGGAAAATTCAACCGTATAAGCTGAGCTCCAAGGCAAACATGGTAAGGGTTTTTGTTTTTAAAAGATCTCCAATCCTAGTCATGATCTTCTTGTAAATAACCTTCAAGTACTTCCTACATAATCCTTCTGAATATCCCAGTGCAACCAACCAGTTTGGTTTTACATCTTTACCCCCCTAGGGCCATAGCATTCCAGCCCATTAGCGGATTCAACGCCAAAGGCTCATTAGAGTATGTACCTAAAACACAGGGTAGCAATATCCATGCAGTACAAAACAGAAGGAAAGCATGACCCTTTCGAAGGCAGGGAATGAACCATCTCTGCTATCATCATCAGGGGCCTTCAGCTTGAACACCAGGCCCCCCTGGGGTAAGAACAGGTTATCTAAGCTAGTTTTGCATTTTTCCACCAGCTGTTCAGTGTCCTGCAGGTACAATTAAGCTCTAATTGTGTCCACTTGGCACAGAGGCACGCTGGGGGTTGGAGGCGGCACCAAATTACAATCCTCTGGAGCACTACACACCTTCAGGACAGACGTCCCTACACAGGTCTCACACCAGAGGGGGCGGCATGCCTGATTCAAATATTCCCCCTAAAGGCAACCTTCCTTGTCTAGGGTGTGGTGAGCAAAGCCGGCTGTGTGTGCACTACATCTCATTATGCATCAAAGGTTTCTAGGGCTCTGTAAGAGGAAGCAGGGAGAGGAAGCAGCGGGCTAGTGTTGGGGAACGCACAAAAAAGCAGATACTGCCTAAGCACTGGCCATATGAAGTAGATTACAACATCTAACAGATTTTGGAAGGGAGGAGAATTTTAGGTGGTGCTCCAGCTTAAGGACTTCTGCCATCTGAGTCGTTACCAGGAGATCTGGGGAGGACAAGTGGGTGAGACAGGCCCATAAATGACAGTCAACTCTGGGGGATCCCTGGTCCCTCAAGACGAGCTTGCCTAAGTTCTTCCAGATCTTCCAAGATCCCTTAGAACTCCCTTCAAATAAAAGGCTGTCACTTCCCTCCCCAACTCTGGAGTTGGGAAACCAGTGTCCCCTGCATCCATCTCATTTGCCCTTCTGAGGCGAACAGAGCGACTGCTTCTGAGCAACCCGCTCCTTGCACTCAGCATCCTGCACCCAAACCAGAGTTCCTGAGCACCCACAGCGCCCCTTAGGAGACAGGGAAAGGGAAGGAGCTTAGGTTTCAGACCGCCTTGGTTTGAACCGGCCCTGCCATCTTCTGGACCTGTGACTTAGGTCAGGTCACTGGCCCGCTCGGGTCGGTTTCCTCGTCCGTGGCATAGGGTGGTGTGAGGGTCTGCGCCCCAGGGTGGTCCGCCTCTCCCTGCCCCCGGGTCCCCTCCCCGCCGAGAGCGCTCACCGCCGAAATGCTTCCTCCAGCAGGGAGCAGGAGGGACCTGCCGTGGAACTGGGGCCGTGTTGGATGTAGAAGTTCTCCGGGGAGAGGCGCATCTGGCTGGGGTTCACCGTCACCGTGAGCGGCAGGGGCCACAGCGCCGGCCTCGGCGTGGCGGAGGCGCGTGGGGCCTGCGCCACCAGAGCCAGCAGCAGCGCCAGCCCGCGTAGCTCCATGGCTGCTCTCTGCCCGCGCGGCCCAGCTGGAGCCTGGCTACTTGACTCCCAGCCCGGGCCGGGGCGGGGAGGAAGAAGCGCGGGCCCGCGGAGTCCCCGAGTCAGATGACAGCGCGCCCCGCCCCGGGCTCCGCCTCCAGGCCCCGGGCGCGCCCTCGCCCACCCCTGCCCGCCCGGGCGCGCCGAGAACTCACGGCGGGAGTGTCACCAGGCCGGCAGAGTAAGAAGAGGGCTTGGCAGACAGAGCTGGGGACGCCAGCCCAGCGACAGGTCACCTGTGGGCTACTGGCTGCGGGGAAACTGGAGAACTGAAGCCTGTGGAACACCTTCTTTCTCCCCCAACCCCAAACGCCGGATAACCGAGATGGACTTTCGTTTATTTGCTCCTAAGTCTAGACTTTTCTCTGACGGTGTTTCAGCTTTAATTAATAAAGCTTTCCCATCAGAACTCCCTGGGGTAGAGTTGTGACCAGGTGGAAGGTGTAAAAAATTATGCAGAGGAAATCCTGTGAGAGAATATCTTAGAGGACTTGTTAAAACTTCAAAGGGAGCCCATGGACCAAGTTAATAGAAAAATGATACAAAGAGGGAATATATTTGTAATAAAGGATTAATATTGTCAAAGCGTAATTTTCAATAAACTTAAAAACATGACCGTTACAAAATAGAATGAAAATATGTCACAGATGTATTCATTAGAGAATCATTATAGTGATAAGGCTGGGTCAAAGACTAATAAAGCAACGTTAGAAGAAGATTGCTAAATAGTTTAAAAAGTGGGTCTTGTCCTGCAGGGACACAGCCCTGTGAGCCTGAGTTAGGGTACCAACATCCCCAATCAAGGGAAAAAAAAAAAAACCTGTTTATAAAGAATTCCTTAGAGCAACTTAAATATTTATTTGTGACAGGCCATGTGTATACATATACATATATAATATTTGGAAATGAAACAGATCTAGATGTAAGCAGAACAATGTTGCTGGATCCAATGTGGCAGGGATTCAAATGTCACCTCCTCCTCTCTTTCTCTCTCCCCACCTCTCTTTATGTAGTTCTTTCACCTGAGCTTTTTCTCTGTATTAACTTCATTCTCAGGCAGGTTCTGTCCTAAGTATGATACCCTAGGAGCCCCAGGGTAGCAAGGACAACCTCTCAAGAAAGCATAAGTTCCTCACTCTTCCTTGTCGGTCCTGATGAAGGATCCCGGGTGACAAGCTGAATTTCATACCCACCTCTAAGGAAGAGCTAGTGAAGTCACGTAACCAACATGAAATGGAGATGCCAAAGTTCTCAAAAGGAAAAGAGGTGTTCTCTTACTGGAAGAAGGAAGACGTAGTGCTAGGCAGACCAAAACCACAGACCTGCTACAGCAAGCATCCTGAAAATGTTGAAGAGCTGCAGGGAAAGACTTCAAGGAAATTTTGTGATTGCTGAGGATCAGAAAACGATCGTGCAGTGTGTGGCACTTTGGCGTGTTGAATGCTTTGAACTGAAGGAAAAGGGGCTCAGAAGCAAGACTGTTCTGCCTTCTCTTGCTCCCCTTTCTCCCCCAAAGCGGGCCATAGAAACTAGAATTCCTCTTCCCCAAAATGGGTCATAGGAACTAGAAATAAAAAAATAGAAAGCCAGTCATAAAACCTAGAAATATTACTCTGATCTTTCCTTGCCTTTCTGTGTAGGAGCTGGCCATAGAGAGGGTCTCTGACCTACATTGTCTGATAATAGGTTGTAATACCCTTGTTCCAAAGGGGCCCTGCCCTGTACCCAGGAGGAAGGAATACCACACAGGCCAAGAAGAATCTGGACAGACAGGCCTTGTTAGGTTTCCCCTCTCTGTTACCATTGGGTCATAGCCTTTTTATCTAATGACATTTCTATAAGCCCGTCTGCTCTGTATCAAACCTAAAAATAGACAGTTTTCCCTGGGTCTTTGGGTCTTCATTTCTCAAGCCTCCCATGTCATGTAAAATTTTCATGAAATAAATCTGTCATGCTTTCCTCCTGTTAATCTGTCTGTTGTTATAGGAGTGTCAGCTATGACCTTTGTGATGGGTGAGGAAAGGCATCAGACCCTTCCACCTCTACAGGGTGCGTGTCCATCGAGGCAAACCTCATTGTCACACTATTCTCCTCTCTTCTTATAATTAAAATAAATTCAATTTGCAGTATTCCCCTCCACTGCCACATTTGCTGTCCATTGAAGGCAACACAGCATGTTTCCAAGATTCAATTTCCAATTCATGTTGTTGCAGTTACTAAATTCTTAACAACTTCACCTTGTGTAGTAGTTATCTATTGCTGTGTAAGAAATTACCCCACAATTTAAGAGCTCAAAACAAAAACAAATAATAAGATAATAAATATATCACAGAGTTGGTTTTTTCTTTAATTTTTTTTTGGGGGGGATTTTTTGGTTGGTTGGTTGTTTTTGAGACAGGATCTTGTTCTGTTTCCCCAACTAGAGTACAGTGGTGTCATCATAGCTCACTGCAACCTCAAACTTCTGGGCTTCAGCCCAGCCTCCTGAGTAGCTGGGACTACAGAAAAGTGTGCCATGCCCAGTTAATTTTTCTATTTTTTTGTAGAGATGGGTTCTTGCTATGTTGCTCAGGCCTCAAGTGAGCCTCCTGCCTCAGCCTCCCAATGTGCTAGGATTACAGATGTGAGCCACTACACCTGGCCTCTCATAGGTTTTCCTAAGAGTTGGCATTATGATTAATATATGTAATTAAAACTAATAGGTAGAAGAGGAACAATTTTTTATGAAAAATAAGATATATTTTTGATAAAAAAGGTTATAAGGCATAATTTTTGTGAAAAAAGGTAATTTGTGTCTAATTTACAGGTTTTAAAATTGTTTTAAATAATTAAAACTAAACGAATATAAAAGTTGGTAAAAATGATGAAGGTTATGAAAGGTTTATAAACATCTTGCCTTATGATTAAAATTAGATGGATTTGTTTATAAGATTTTATTAAATTAGTTTTACCATTCATAATACACTAGATAAAATTTGGTTTTATAATACAAAGATAAAATTTGTTTTTTTTCTTTTGAGCGAGATTTTAAATGATACTAATAGAAGTCATGAAAGATTTTTGTTTACCTTTTGAATAAACTGCAAAGAAAAGGGGGGAGGAGAGAGAGAAAGATTCAGTTTGCCTCCTTGTTAGCTAATCTTTCAGTTGTCATATTAGGTTGTATGACTGTTTGGGAAACTAAGTCTCCTCTCTATCAAAGAGTAAGATTTTTGCTTTTTAAAATCTTTGAAGTATCAGTTTGGCTAAATGACTGTAATTTTATAGTAACCTGTGATCCTGTTTTGTGACCCATGTTTTATGATAGCAAGTGTTTGAAGCTTTTGATATTTGACAAATTTTCCAAAATTGAAATTCTAAATCCAATCTTTTTGACCTCATACTACCCTTTTAAATATTAGGGCCACTGAAAGTCTAAAAGAGACAGATGAGGCTTATTTGGCATGTTAAAACCATACAGGAAGCATTGTCAAATATGGTGTTTAACTTTCTTTGGGTTATATTTCTATAAACATGTTATTAATATGTTTCCACATTGTATGAAATTCCTAAAATTTTGATCTCTGTTGCTGTATGTTATCAATAATAATTATGGTTATTATGCTAAATTGTTGTATGCCACAAAATAACCAACTTTGTCAATTGTCTCTTTACCCATGGCTATTCTAAAACTTTTGAGTTATTTTTACTTTGATTCTTCTCAAAAAGTGTTTTTTTAAACTGACTACAGTCCAAAGTTTGCTTCTTCAAGGAAAGTCATGAAAAGGACTGAAAAATTCTCTTGAATACAGGTTTCTGATAACTTTGGAGATTGCATACCGTTGAACTAAAACAAAACAAACTTCCACGACTTTAATTAAAAAGCCGATGCATCCATAAATATTGCTAACTCAACCTCAAACAGAATAGAAATTAATTCCATGGGATTGAACTAATTTTTTTATGACTTTTTGTTTGAAACATTGCTGATTCCTTTTGTGTTTTGTTTTCCAGATGTCAAGAAAAATTATTCCTTCTTTGGAACTATTTATAGCTTACAACAAAATATATATTTGTAATCAAAATTTGAAGCATTTTTTTCTCTACTTGATTTCTCCAGAATTTGAAAACTATTTGTGAGTATTCTTAATCTATAACAATATAATTATTTGTATAAGTTCAGTAAGAATCTGTTTTCTTCTGTAACAGGACACAATGAAAGATACTGGTTATTTTACCAAGGCTTTGACTGACATGGCATATTTTCAGAGGTGCCCAGACCATGTTAAGGAATTGAGGTTGACTTTATACAGCTGATAAAAAGCCCTTTGAAAAAACTGGCCAGGTACCTCATCAATAACATTTCCTGATCTGTGGTAAGTAAAGAATGTCACTTTCTGACTGGTCCAGGAACCCCAAGTTACTTTGGGACCTCAAGAAAGGAGGGATTTACCCAATTCATACAGGTATCTAATGGCACAGATAAATCCTTGGCTTGACTCAAGAGGCTTTCAAGTCTAACCTGAGATTCCCTATGAAAAAGTCCCAGCAAAGCCAATTTAAAAAAAAAAAAGAAAAGCCCATATGGCCAATAATTATTCTTACTGCATGTTATGCAAACAACCGGGCTAAGTATAATGAGACTAAAGTTTATTTTTGCAAGTAAATTGGTCCTGCTCTGATTTGTCTTTAATAAAAATGGCAAACTGAAGAGAGAAAAAAATATATGGTTCAGAAAAAAGAAACTATAGTCCACTTGTTATTAGATTCTAGCCTTGTCCACTGTTTTTGAGTTTATGTTATTTGCCTACAATTTGAACTGAATCCTGAATTCTTTCCCGGCTACAAGTTTCCAGATAAACTTTTTAGTTTTTTTCATTTTTCTGACTTGGACTCAAAGAAATGACCACTATCTTTTCCTGAGACCCTCAGAGCATACCTTGGGACATACAAACTCTGGGAGAAAAAAAAAAAAATCTGTCAGATTGCCACTGCCTACTTCCACTTTAACTGAGGCTGCTTTGAGTTTAACATCTAGACACTTCAGCCGGCTGCCCTTTGGACTCTAAGAAAACTGCTTTATAAATTGTTCCAAATACTAACTCTTATTTTTCTTCAGTTTGAAAATTTGTCTGCAATGCCAGCTCCTGGAATGACACATAGCTGTTTAACTACACTGATCTGTTCACGGGACCAAAAAGATATAGGATGATGTATTTAAATTTGCTCCAGTTTGGGTTTTTTTCCCCCACTCCTTAGTCCAAAGATAACAGCTTGGCTTTTAATATGTGAAACCTTTTAATTTCAAAGTGAGGACTGAAAGAAATTAGAAATATTTTACCCCAAAATATATTTCTTTGACATATTTTGGGATGGTTGCCACAGAAGTCACACTGCAAAGCTGTCTTGTGTGTGTGTGTTTTTACATATGCAGAGAATCTCCATTAATGCAGTCAGGTTTTTGCATATTGAGCTAGAAAAGATTAACCGAGAGTCTCCACTCTTTTCCCCCTAGACTTAAGAGAGGATTGCCAGGAAGATACCAGGACAACTGGTAGCAAAGCTTATCGGGCTTACTAGTCCCTATCTACAGAGCATGTGCCATCAAAGACATGATTAAAATTCTGTCTGCAACTCTAGGACTGATCACGGAAGAAACTGCAAAGAGCCTGCAACTCTCTAGCCCAGGTTGTCCTGTATAATCGGGTAGTGCTAGGTTTCCTGTTGGCTAAATGACAGGAGTCTGTGCAACGTTAAACATTACCTGCTGCATCCATATAAATACCTCAGGAAAAATGGAAATCCGAATAGAAAAACTTTTCCAACAAGCTATGTGGCTGCAACAGGGCTCTACTAGTGACCCCATGCTTGATTGGTTTTCAGGGCTATTCACTTGGATTCCCCAGGATTCAGATCAGTCTGCAGGAACTCCTGAAGCTAGGGCTCTCACTCCTTATGCTAGGGCTCATTATCTATCTCACAGTCCACTGTTCATTTTAGTACTCTGCTAAGACTGCAAATGAAAGTACTAATGTTCTTGTCATGCAAACCTTATATCTGCAACCATGCACCCACGGATACTTGAAGACAGCTGCAAAATGGTATCATTCCTCTTATCCCAGACTCAGCCCCAACTATGTCCCTTGTTAGCAGGAAGAAGCCAAATCGGTTGTCTGCCCTTAACCATCTCATTAGCCCACACCTCAGGAATGAGGTGGGATGAAGCTCGGGCCAGGGGGACTGAAACTGCCCTTTACAAATTAATAAAGGGGTGCAAGGTGAGAACTGTGGTAGGGGCCTAAACTCTGCAAAGGCACAGGCATAGTTAAAAATAATAATAATAGCTAGCCATTGTCCCATACTTTGCTTTCCTATTAATACAATTGCTACTCAGGAGTCACATAGCTGATGATCATAAAGATTCTTAGCTTTCTTCATTGCTCCCATAGATAACGTCACCCTTGTGAAACCTAAGGCTAGTTTTTCAGATATCTTTCAGGGCCCTGCATTCCAGTGGAACGGCTGACCCACACAGACCAGTGACCCACACCGAGGAACTCATTCGATTGGCCTTGCGACCCCCACCCAGGAACTGACTCCGCAAAGAAGACAACTTCTACACCCCTGTGGATCTGCCCCAAGTCCAGCCAACCAGCAGACCCAATTGCCTAGCCTTTTGCCTGCCAAACTATTTTTAAAAGCCCTTTCTCCCAATTTCTCAGAGAGACAGATTCGATAACTTCCTCTCATGACCTCGCATGGCACCTACGATGTTAAACTTTCTCTGCTGTAACCTCTGCTGTCTCTGTGTATTGGCTTCCTCCTGAGCAGTGGGCAATGAAGCTGGTAGGGCTGTAATGATTTCCTGTGACTCTTCTGAGAGAGTCACACTCATGCCCTTAGACAATAGCCACATCCACAAATCTCTTCAAGAATGTCCTAATGTTGATTAAGAGAATTTGTTAGTCATATTTTAAAAATATTTAGATGATCTTTTGTCTGATTGAAAGGTACTCTGGGATACCACAATAGAGCTTTCTGAGGTCTTAAGGAATTTTATAATTACAACTTAGGTTTCATGTTTTCCTGAGAATGCCTGCACTTGATTTCTGCCTGAAAAGTCATCTCTTCATTCTGGTGTTGTTGGCTGCCTAGAAAGTCTGGAAGTTTTAGAAAACTACCAGGTTCTGGCTCCTTTATGTTTAGCAATCCTCTCTTATCTTGTCCTCTCGCCTTTTAGTATAGCAGAAAGATGAAGCTAGGAGGCACCTTGAACACTCTAGCTGGAAATCTCCTTGGTTAGATCACAAATTCGGTGGGTAGATGCATCTACTTTCCACATTACTGCAGGCTCTGGTGTTGTTAATCTTTCTGCTGTGGCTAACAAGGATATATTTCCTCCAGTTTCCAATATTTTCCTCATTTTTCTTTACATGAGCATCCTCCAGTCTATCTTCTACTAAAAGTCTTTTCAAGGTACTTCGCCCTTTCATAACCCTATATTCAAAGTCATTCGCGTTTCTGTCCAATGCCTGATTCCAAAGTCACTTCCACATTTTTGGGGTTTTTTATGGCAGCACCCTACTTCCAGGTATTAGTTTTTCAGTTCCAAGTATCATTTATCTATTGCTGTGTAACAAAATTACCAAAGGATGTGTACAGTTAAAATGTAATAATAGTGCCAAATTTTCCTCTAAAAAAGAGTAACAGTATATGAGAGTATCCGTTTTCCAACAACCTCGGCTCCCAATATTATTAATCTTTTTCAATTTTGTAAGCTGTTTTAAATTCTACTTCCTTGATTACTTGTGAGATTGAATAAAATAAGCATTTTATATGTTCTAAAAAGAATCTTTTTATAGCATTGTTTTCTTTTCTCTAGTGATTTTTGTGAGTGACTTTCAAATTATGAATATTAGTGTGTCCTGTATAGTACAAATATTATCTCTCAATGTATCGATTTTCTTTATGTGGTATTTTGTCTTACAATGGTTTTTAACTTTTTTGAGATCTAACTTGTCAATCTTCCTTTTATGCCTTTGGGTTTGTCCTGATTAGGATTCAAAGATGATAAAAATCCACCTATTTTTTTTCCTAATGCTTTTAGAGTTTTGTTTTTGAATCAGATACTTTACTCCCACTAATTTTTGTTTTTGTATATAGTTGAAGTAAGGCTCTAACTCTTTTTTCCCCAGATGGATAGTCAATGATCAAAAATGCCATAAATTGAATAGGCCATTCTTTCTTCAGTGATTTAAAACACATTTTATAGTTTATTTTAAAATTTCATAAAGCTGTATGATTCTGTCTGGGGCTCTTTATTCTGTCCTGTTGTTCTACATATATCTCCTCCTGGGCCATTGCTATGCTGTCAATATTGCACTGTTTAAATCATTCCAATTTTCAGTTATTCTTTGATATCTTGAAGGGCACACACACACACATTATTCTTATTTGTAAAATTTCTTGGTATGTTAAATAATTTTTCCTTCCACATGAACTTAAATACTTGATTGCCAAGTTTCTAAAAAAAAATCCTGTTTGCTATTGGTTGGAATTGTATTCACATTATAGATTGATTTAAAGAAAACTGACATCTTTGCAATATCGGGCTTTTCCATTTAGAAATACTTTGTCTCAATTTATAAAGTTATTTTATACTTGCCACCAAAGCCTCAGAGTCTATTTCACACGGGTCTTTTGCGTTTCTTGTTAGGCATGTTCCTAGGCCTTTCATTCTATTTGTTGCTGCTGTTGGTAAGATTACCTCCTCCCCCTCTGGATTTCCCCTCAGAGATTATAAAAGAATCAAGTAGATCTTTAGGTCTTGGCCTGAGAAGATCTTTCCACTTGCTGCCTATACTTCCATCCTCACCCTTCTTCCTCAACCGGCTGTGGAAAGACAGCTGCCAAAGTCAACTTTGTAAAATATGGTGTATGTCATGTCACTTCGTTGCTTAAAACATTTGAGTGGCTTGTTTCCTATTGTCTGTGGAATAAAATACAGGATGCTTACTGTGACCCATGCAGTGTGGCAGAACCCACCATCTGCCCACCTCTCTCGTCACATTTCAATTGCCGCTGCAGTGCTCTGACCTTCTGTTACTCACATCCGCTCGACTTTCCCCTCTCCCACAGCCCGGCCTAAGGAATTAGCAAAATGAGGGAGGGAAAGAGAACTAGTGGAGCCTATTGTTGCTCTGTGCTGAGCACTTTTACATATGTCAACTGACAAGGACTCTTTCCTTGACCAAACCTTAGTCAGGCTCCTCTGAGCCCACTTCTGGACTAGGCCTCAACTCTGGCCCCCTCTGTCCTTGCTGGGTCTACATGGCCCAATTCTAGCAAGAATCCCTTTCCTTGATATTTGATCGCTCCCAATATCTAGTCAAATTTCTCATTCCCTATCCTTGATATCTGATCACCCTGGCCTGCCTCTGGCAAGAATCCCCTACACTGATGCCTCCTCTCAGTAATTTTCTATCTACAGACTGCCCCACTCTGCTGGTTGGCTATGTATCTCCAGCTGTCCTTGCAGTATTCCAAGTTGAGCCTGATCCATCTCCCCTATAGCAATAGTCTTGATACCTATCAGAATAGTCCTGAATAAAGTCTTCCTTATCATTTTAACAAGTGTCAGAGTATTTTCTTTAATACAACTTATTTAGAAAATATGCATGGATCAATTAGCTATGGAGAGTGAGGGAAAGGGAGGAATTTAAGAAATTTATTAGATTTCTAGTTTAGGCTTATTGGTAGATAATTTATCAGTCATTCAGGCTAGTTACAGAGAACTTTGAAAATAAATAAAACTTAAAAGCTATTGGAACCACCCAAAATACATTAAGCCTTAAGAGAGAAGACTATGATCTAAGTCACATAGAGTTACAACTTCTGTTCTCAGATTATAGATTAACTTTCTTATTTTTTCTTGTTCTGTGCAATGACTAGAGAGAATTAAATAACATCAGGGACAGAAACCTCCTGACTTCTTAATTAATGACCCTTGTTACAGATTAACAATTAGCTTCCCCTGAATGTTTACGGCAGCACAATTCACTATTACAAGGATGTGGAAACAACCCAAATGCCCGTCAATCCATGAGTGGATTAATAAAATATGGTATATGTATACAATGGAATACTACTCAATTACAAAAAACGATGGTGATCTAGCACCTCTTATATTTTCCAGGATAGAGCTTGAGCCCATCCTCCAAAGTAAGGTATCATAGGAATGGAAGAATAAGCACCACATGTACTTGCCATCAAATTGGCACTAACTGATCAACACTAAGACAAGAGAAAAGCAGTGAGAGAGAGCAAAAGCTGGAGTAGAGGGAAAGTAATCTATGACCCATGTACAGAGAGAGGGAATGGACCGTGGTTTCTGTAGAAGAGCAGTTCCAACCAGGCAGGCTCTGTGGACTCCTCAGATTAGGTCCCTGTGCTCAGATGCCCAGCCTTGCAGGGGCTTACCAGGAACCTGAATAACCAGAAGCAGGGGGTCTTCATCCACATGAAAGAGAACAGAG
>CAUYSK010114188.1:0-13902 GCA_963575035.1 Avahi laniger
CCCGCTGAATCTGCACCGATTCCCCTCGCTGTTTTTGTGGGAGAGCGCTCCGATTGTGTGTAGCAGACCAGGATCTGCGTCTCCCTCTCTGGAAGCAGGGATCCGGGAGGCTACCCTAACTCCGCCATTTTTTCTCCTCCGGGAGAGATATTTTTGCTGTTGAGTTGTTTGACAAATGGATGAAGAAAATGTATATATACACAGTGGAATATTATTCAGCCATAAAAAAAGAATGAAATCCTATCATTTGCAGCAACATGGATGAAACTGCAGGTCATTATGTTAAGTGAAATAAGCCAGACACAGAAAAACAAATACCACATATTCTCACTCATATGTGGGAGCTAAAAAAGTGGGATTTCATGGAGTTAGAAAGTAGAATGATAGATATTGTAGTCTGGGAACCATGTATATGGGTGGTGAAGAGAACTTGTTTAAGGGGTACAAAAATACCATTAGAAGAAATAAATTCTAATGTTCTACAGCAGAGTAGGATGACTCTAGTTAACAACAATATATTGTGTGTTTCAAAATAGGCTGGAAAAGAGGACTTGAAATGTTCCCAACAGATAGAAATGATAAATACTCAAGGTAATGGAGACTCTAAATGTCTTGTTTGATCGTTACACATTCTATGCTTGTAATAAAATACCACGTGTTTCCCAGAAATATGTACATACACTATCAGTAAAAAAAAAAATGAAAGTGATTGTTGTAATTTAAATAAATTACTCTGACAGATATGTGAAGAATGATCTTGAGATAGGCAAAATTTGATCTGGGGAGACCAATTAAGAGGCTATTGTAGCAGTCCAGGTAAGAGGTAATTGTAGATTGAACTAAACTAGTTGTAGGGAAAGAGAGAAAAGTAAATTATGTAACATTTACTGATAAACTGGATATGGGGTTAGAGGGTAACTTCTTTGGTATTTTTGTTGGTTCATGAAACCATTAAAAAATTAGGGTGGGAACTATGACTTTTATTTTGAGAAAACTGAACTAAAGTTGCCTCTGAGATATCTAAGGGGAAAAATAGTGTGGGCAGCTAGATTTACAGATCTGGAACTGGAGATAATTTGGGAATCATCAGAAGATCATAACATGGGCAAAATAAAATCACCACAAAGATCTAGAAATATATAATGCATATATAAAGTGCAAAGAGAAGAGACTAAATCTGGCACTTGAAGAGATCGATATTTAATGGTCCATTTAGGGAGAGTGAGTCAGTAAAGAAGACAGAGAGGGAAGAGCCAGAGACTCTTGAAGGAAATCTAAGCAAGGGACATCATGGAAACAAAGCAAAGAGAAAGTTTCAAAAAGGAAGGAGTGATCCACAGTGATGAGTACTGTTGGTGGTATTATCAGAGGAGCACTGAAGACATACATTGGATTTAGTTACTTGGATGTCATTGGTGACCTTAGAGTGAGACACTTCAGTGGTGTGATTGGATCACAATGAAGCAAAATTCAACTGGAGAGGTATGAAGAGAAAGGAAACAGTGAGCATAGAAAACCCTTAGGAGAAGTTTGAGCATGAAGAAGAAGAGATAGGGTGGCAGCTAGACAGAAAAATGGAATAGAGATTTTTAAAAGAGTTACCTCCTTCAGAAAGTAATTTGAGTCACTTTTGATAAATGTTAATTGTATTATAATATCTAAACGTAGAAATAGAAAAGTAGAATCTTATATTAATATAAGCAAAATGAGCAAGTAGTTTATGAAGGATAAGTTAGTATAATTGAAGATTCAATTGTGTTCAGGACTTTCTGAAAGCCAATACAAATAGGGAAAAACTATAGGTCATATGAAGCCTTATTATCCAATAGCAATAATAAAACAACATAATATTAATGAGTGATTTAAGTTATACATGTAGACTCTCACTTAGTCCTCATTAGACCCCATGGAGAGGTCACCACCATAACTTTCATTTCCCAAATTAAGACACCTGGGCTAAAGAAGGTAAGTAGTTTGGCTAAGATCACTAGGATCATGAGTGGCAGAGGGATGCTTAGAACAAACGGGGCACTCTGATTCAGAGCCCACACTCTTACAACTGTGCTACGCTGGTTTCCTTGATACTGCTTCTGCAGGGAAGACAAAGTTTCTTTTGGTGCCAAACTCTAAAAGGAATCAGTCATATGGAATCTCATATGGGGGCATTGAAAAACATGATGGAGACTGGCTGTATGCTTTCAGCAATTGCATTAGCGATTGATTTTTTTTTTTTTTTTTACACATCATGGCTTTTCTTCAGGGTACTGCGTCTTAGATTAAATGTGAATCCATATAGTAAATAGAACAGTACTTAGTAGTTGCTCAGTGCTTACTGATTATTATTCAAGATAAGTGAACTAAGATTTTTTTGTAGAACTTAGTTACAGGGGATGTTATTATCACACGGGAATATATTTTTTAAAGTAATCTTTTACTGCTTAGTTTTCTTACAGTTTCCCTGTTTCTTTATGGCATTACCACTTGAAACTAATAATGAAAAATACTTTTTGGAGCTTTTAAATTTGGCAGGCACTGAACTAAGCATTTTTTGTGCAGCATGTCATTAATCTTCATACACATAGGCTCTGTTATTATACCCATTTCACAGATGAGGAAATCAAGACTGCACGGTGCTTCATGATATGTCCAAAATTATTTAAGAATGTAAGTGGCAGAGGCAGGCTTCAAAGCAGGCACTCTAATGACACAGTCTGCCCATTTCACCGCTGCTCCAAGATGAGAGAGAAGGAAAATAATGTGAATGTATGACAATAATTTGCAATTCTATTTCTTGTTAACTAAAAACCTAATGCTGACCTCAAAGTTAGGCAATAACGGTTTATTTGTGATAGGTCAAGGAATAGTTTTTCTGTGTGTTGTCCTTCCCTCTCCCTTTTTAAAACATCCATTTCCAGTTTCCTCATGTTCTTCCTCCATTATTGCAATCAAAATCTATTCTTATGAATGGGTCTCATACATCATTTATTTAAGATTTTCATGGCTTTGCAATTGTATTTTAGTAGGACTCAGTATTTTAATTCACTCATGGAAGTCTGATTAAGGCATTTTGAACCTTAGTAAGCTGGAGGGTAAGGAAATTTAAGGGGCAGAGGAGCCTTTCTAGAAAGATACTGGGTAGGCAACAGTAAACATTGCCTATTAAGAACATCACCAGCCTTTAATCTGGGCCTCATTTCTCTCTCTCTCTCTCTCTCTCTCTCTCTCTCTCGTTCCATTTTTCTCTGACTTCTTCCCTCAGCTATTAAATATTTCTTGAGAACAATTTAGAGAAAGTGTCTTTAGGAAAGTAATAAAAATGAATGCATCAATGCTTTTGGAAGTAAGCAAAGTGATTGAAAAGTAATGTTTATATTCATTACTTTCTGTTCTTTCAAGCTTTTGGTTTTTAGCTTGAGGACTTTTGATCCATAGGAAGAGCATTGTGCTGGGGCTGGTTCAAGTGAGGAATAATGAAGTCAGTCAACAACAATGGGAGCAGCTGCAAATATTAGTAATCTTCACAGCGTGTTCGTGTTAACCCTCTGTGCTGGCACTTTGTGCTTCATATGTAGACTATCCTAAATGGGAAGATCGCCTTGAATTAAAGGAGAATGTTTAAGAAAATGATGGATATGTAAGATATTCTCCCTTCTGCCAGCTGTGAAACTGATTGATCTTAAAGCTTTTGCCATGATTGTTATTTCAAGGAGAGAAAAATGTGTGTAGGAGTGAAAATTGTTCAAGGACATCATCTTTCTTGATTTCCTCATTTCCTTCTCCAAGTGGGTGGAGGATAATTTTGTGAGGTTGAGACATACGTAAATATATACATTTATATTTACTGAATTTACATACAGCGGCCCTAGTAACATCAAGAAACATCCAGGGACCATTCAAAGCAACTGGTGACTTTCAGTATAACCAACTATCCCACCAACTGAACAACTCATGGAACTTCACTGGACAGAGGGGTCAAGTTGAAAAGTTTTCAAATGTTATCAGTAAAAGGTTTCTATCAAAAACTGTAAAAAAAAATTACCAGTTTACTCTACAGTTATTAGATCAGGCTCTGCAATAACATAAACATCATGATACCTTTACGAACGTATGTTAAGGATTCATTATTCCCGGGCTATATTTTGAGACCATGGATCTAATCAACTAATTGAGCTAATTGGCCCGGAAACATCGCTGATTTTTCAGGGAAGGAAGGTGGTTGTTAAAGAGGGACAGAATTAAATCTTGTTTCTGTTCTTTACGAGGGTGCCAAGTTTCACTTACGGCCTCACTTTGTGCATTAGTTTGTAGAATGTGATTGGAGGAGCTAAGGTGGAAGAACACTTGCTTCCTTACCTTCAGCTGTGGAACAGATGAACCAAGAGGAAATAAAGTTCTTTCAATTCCAGTGATAAGTTTATACTCCCATTCTGAACAACTCTGTTCACTTTTGAAGAATTTGAATCATTTATCAATTCTAGGAGTCTCTTGGACGAATCCTTGGGGTTTTCTAGATATAGTATCATATCATCGGCAAAGAGCGAGAGTTCAATCTCGCCTGCCCCCATTTGAATGCCCTTAATACCTCTCTTGTCTATATGCTGTAGGGAGGATTTCGAGCACTATGTTGAATAGAAGTGGAGATAGAAAAAAAGAAGAATTTTCATGCTACTTTATCTCATATACAAAATCAAATTCCAGATGGATTGTAAACCTAAATGTAAAGCTAAAATAATTAAAGTGTTAGAAAAATGTAAGAGAGTCTATATACATTTGACTTAGGCAAAAAAATATTGAAAAGGACTCAAAATGTGATAATCAAAAAGGAAAAAAATATAAATTGTACTAAATGTAAATTAAGAATTTTTGTTTATCAAAACACACTGTTTAAAGAGTGAAAATCTAGGTTATGTAGTGTGACAAGATATTTTTAATGCATATACCCAACAGGACATATATCTGGAATATATAAACAACTCTTGGAAATCATAAGAAAAAGAAAGAAATTTTTTAAAAGGTAAGAATAAATACCATAAAACCCAAGAGAAATATGGGTAAAGGACTTTAATAACTCCTTCAGAAAATGTTAATCTTAATGACCAATATGCACATAAAAAGATGTTCAATTTCACTGGTAGAAAAATGCAAATTTTAACTACACAACAGAATTATAAAAATGAGAAAGACTATAATAGCAAGTGTTGGTGAGGATGTGAAACAAATGTAACCCTCAAATAATACTTGTGGAAATATAAATTTGTAAAACACTTAGGAAAACTGTATGACGGTATTACTATAAATGAACAAGAGCATATTTTGTGGCCTAGCAATTTCAATCCTCAGCAAATAGTCAAGAGAAATTTGTAGGGTTGGTCACAAAAACACACACAACAATGTTAAAATATTTGTTAGTAGCATAACTTATGATAAGCAAATCTGGAAACAATGTCCATCTTAATGTCCGTGTTGAGTAGAATGAATAGATTAATACATTTTGCTTTTTTCATTTAGTGAAAATCTATATGGTAACTAAAATAAACAACAACCAAAATCTCAACATGTTTGAATCTCAGAACCTATTATTATGCATAATCTATGCACAGAAGAGTATTTGTGGCATTATTCCACTTATATATAATTAAAATGCAGATAAAACTATATTGGTAAGGATGGGGTTTGTGCTTAGGAAAGATACAAAGGACCTTCTGTTTTTTGACCTAGGTGTAGTTGATACAGTTGTTTTTATGTTGTGAAAATTCATTGAACTTTACACTTATAATATGTGTACTTTTCCTTATGTATGTTACATTGAAACAACAACAACATTTAGTGGTTAAATGAGACCCTTCTGAAGAAGTTACATTTAAGGTGAGATCAGAGAGATGAACATAACTTTTCTTTTTTCCAGAGGATACTAGTGCAGAGGAAACACCGTGAATGAAATACTTGAGGTTGAGAAAATTTGACATTTTGGAAGAAATGAAAGGAGACCCATCTGGCAGAAATGTCAAAATCGAGAGTAAGAATGACAGGAGATAAGGCTAGTGTACAGCCCTGAAGACCGTGTTAAGAATTATGAACTTTATCTGAAGAGCAATGGGAAGCCATAGAAGAATTTTAATCAATGGCATGGCATATTCCAATTTACTGCTGTTTTTAAGATATTGAATGCTGTGAGAATAATGCATTTGAGTGGAGAAAAAATTGAGTTATGAGATAGATTAGGAGGTTATACAAGAAATGATAATGGCTCTTATAAAGCAGTAGAATTTGGAGCAGTAGAATTCAAATTAAGTGGACATATTCAAGAAATATTTTGGAGGTAGATCGGGCAGAGATTGGTGATAAATTGGTTGTAAGAAATGAAGGGAAGATATTTATCAAGTGTGACTCACATCTTTCTAGCTTATTTTCCTGAGTCATACTCATAAGATGGAGAAGCCTGAAGAAAATACAGATTTGGGTGAAGAATACAAATTTCATTTAAGATATATATACATATGTATTTTTTAATTGTAGTAAACATATCATAAAATTTACTATTGTAACCATCTTTAAGTATACAGTTCAGTAGTGTTAAGTGTATTCATATTGTTGTGCAAGAGAGCTCCAGAAAATTTTTGTCTTGCAAAACTGAACTCTAGACCCATTTAACCACAACGCTCTGTTTTCCCTTCCTCCAGTCCCTGGTAACCACCATTCTACTTTCTGTTTCTATGAATTTGACTCTTATAGATACCTCACATAAGTGAAATCATGCAATATTTGTCTTTTTGTGACTGGTTTATTTTACTTAGCATAATGTCCTGAAGTTCAATCCATGTTGTAGCATGTGACAAGATTTTCTTCCTTTTTAAGGCTAAATAATATTTCATCATATGCATAAACCACATTTGTTTATCTAATTATCCATTGTCGGACATTTGGGTTGCTTAATTTTGTAGAGTTTAAATTTGAGAGTGCTATGAGGCTTCCAAATGGCAGTATGCAGCTGTTTGTATATTGAAGGGTAGAGGTTATATTCAATGACAAAGGTTAAAGAAAATCTAAAAATTAGCTATTCAGACTCTATTTGACAATTTGATTCTCTTTTATTAGATATCATCAGATAAATTTACTTATTCCAAAAGTCACCTTTTGTAGTTGAAAATGGCATGTATAGTTTACTAGTACAGAAGCAAATCTTGCTAAAGCAATATTCTATAGTTGTTAGAACTTACCTGGTTTTGTTTCTTTTGTTGTGAGCATCTTGACTGCAATAGTCATATAGATGTTAAATGTCCAGGAGTTCTTTAACTTGAATTTTTACAAACAGACCAAATAAAATTAATTATGAAAAAATTAATCTAAAATGATACAGACTCTCTAAATGTTATACAATGATTATAATATATGCAATTGACTCCTCTAAATTAGAAAAGAATGAAAACTCTATTTTAATTGCACAGAAAAATGGAACAGATAATGTTACACAGATTGATTTCGCTGCAAGAGTGGGTAGAAATGTGACCAAAAATTCAATGCATGAAGAAAAAAAATCCAGAAATGGAAGCATTAACAACAAAAATTTTGAAGAGTAAAGAAAAGAGACAAAGCAGCAAAAGAAGAAGGTAATCAGGGAAAAAGAAAAGTCTTTTTGTAGATCGGGAATATTGGAAGGTATTTAAAGGATGAAGTACACTACCAAGAATTCTTTGATTGCTAGCATGGTGACTCATTAGTCGTCTTTTGTATATGCACATGAAAGAAGCTTTCCTTGATTGTGTAATTGATTTCTTGTAAGTCTAATGTAGTACATGGGCCATCAAGAAAAATGTGCTCTGAACTGAAAGGCTGAGCTAGGTGAAAATTGGGGCTTGGACATTTCTTTCAAAAGCCAAGCTGTCCACTAAGGTCAAGAGAATTTTGAAATATTTTTGGCAAAGGTGGACTAAGTGGCCAAAATAAAAGTCTTTATTTTTGTATTTTCTCAAGTGGGGGTAATATAGATTGAATCCAGGTTTTTTTAGGTGAAATAAATTATCTTATTTGTATTAAAATATTTCCAACTTTTCTAAAAGGTTGAAATCATTTGTATCCAAATAATTAGTTAAAAATGAATGTGTTATAGCACTAAAATGAAAGAACGCTTACTGATGATTACCTACCAAAATAATTTAAATTGATTCTAATATACCGCGGCAATAATTATAGCGTTACTCAAGCAGCACCTGTGCATTATGAATGTGCCTCATAATGCAATGAATCACAGCTTCTTATAGATTACTGAACGATGTTTGACATGGGCTTTCAGTGGGACTCTAAAGTGAATAGGTATATCTTAAATTCCTTCTATAAGACTCATTCCTAAAATTGCACTTTTATATTGCATTGGGATTGGGTGGAGATAAAACATTACCATCGAGGGTGAGAATCTGAGGCAACTATTTGGCATTTTTGTAACATTTTATTTTCAGTGATTTAAAATGATGGCATAAGTTTTACAAATAGTAAAGTCAGCATTTCTTAGTTTTATAGCTTTTTTTCATGTCAGACAGGTAATGTGCTGTCGTAATGAAGTTTGAGGAAAGCACATCTCACACATGCGCATGAACACCCAATTATGATGCTTATGAACTACAAAAGGATCTTAGTTTTAAAAACCTTTTGAAGAGATTATCTGACATTACATTGTTCTTAATAATTCACATGATATATATGGAGATTTTTTTCAGTATAGCATTTACTATTGTCTTTTTAAATCAAGCACCCTAAAGAAAAAAAAGATTGTGATAAATGTCTGCTTTCTAATAAGCAAAATATATGAAGTCTCAGGGTTTTTTTTGTTATTTCTGCTTCATCTGAACTAAATTGAACATACAAACAATTCCATTTTACAGTCAAAGGTTGTTTGAATATTCCTTCTTCTGTATTATACAGAATGAAAATACAATGAAAATAAAACATGACTTTAATCCCAAGAGATTATGACTGTGCTCACATCGTGCCAAACACCTGAAAAATGAACAATTTCACCAATTGTGGCTATATTTTGAGATATCAAAAGAAGTACAAAAATGCTAACGTCTAATTGAGTACTTACTTTATGCTAGGATCTGTGTTAAGCATATTACACGAAATATCTCATTTTATTTTCACAGCAACTCTATGAAGTAGAATCAATTATCATCTCAATTTTAAAAATGAAAAACCTCAGGCATATAAAGGTAACCTTTTCTAAGGTCATACAACTTGTAAATAGCAGAGCCTGGATTCAAACTCAGTCAATCTGACCTTAGAGATTGAGTTATGACATAACATATTCTTCTAACTCCAGTCCTAAAGGCAATCTTGGTCAGAGAAATGGGCCACGGGGCCCATACAGCAAAATGTAATGAAGTAGAAAATCATGTAGAACAGACAGACATTACTATGACAGATGAGGAATAAACCATATTTTTTTCTTTTTTGGAACTGAAAGGCATTAGTGGAAGTCATTGGCTTCCTTAGAATCACGTGTGGCTTGCTTTAATTTATTTGTAAGAATTCTCATACTCAATGATTTTTAAAAAGGTGACATGATGGAATAGGATAGAATTATCTCGTCTCTCATGTTTTCTCTTCCCTGTTTCCCTGTACTCACATCTAATGTGGAGGGGATTTCTTTTCAAAAACCTGTTTCTTTGCATGCTACCAAGAAGGCAACGATAAACCTAGATTTAAAATGCATTGCCCTGATCCACCTTCACAACCAGTTTCCAAATAATATAATGCTTAATTTTTCTTCTCATATTTACTTCTTAAATTGCATTCATTCAGGTACAGCCCTTATTTAAGTCTTCTGTAGAATTGGACCTTCTAACATTTCTTAACAGGACTTCTTAATTATAGCCTATATTGTTCCTTATCTTTCAGTCTTCCCATCTTATTTTTTATACACACTGCTAGTGAATATTCCTAAATCACTTTTCTTCTCATGTCATTTTTTTTTTTTTTGTGACAGAGTCTCACTCTGTTGCCCTGGCTAGAGTGAGTGCTGTGGAGTCAGCCTAGCTCCCAGCAACCTCAGGCTCCTGGGCTCCAACGATCCTACTGCTTCAGTCTCCCGAGTAGCTGGGACTACAGGCATGCGCCACCATGCCCGGCTAATCTTTTCTATATATATATATATTTTTTTTTTTTTTTAGCTGTTCAAATAATTTCTTTCTATTTTTAGTAGAGACAGAGTCTCGCTCTTGCTCAGGCTGGTCTCGAACTCCTGACCTTGAGCAATCCACCCGCCTCAGCCTCCCAGAGTGCTAGGATTACAGGCGTGAGCCACCGCGCCCGGCCTTCTCATGTCATTTTTGAACATAAAACCTTTCAGTGAAGAACTACAGTGTTGAAATTAAAAATTCTAGAATTTCAGTTAAGAAATTCTTGATTATCAAAATGTATGTATTGATTTTGTAACCTGAGACTTTGCTGAATTTGTTTACCAATTTCTGGAGTCTCTTGGTGGAGTCTTTTGGGTTTTCTAGATATAAGATCATCGGTCAGCAAAAAGCGATAGTTTGACCTCCTCTTTCCCAATTTGGATACTCTTTATTTCTGTCTCTTGCCTGATTGTCTGGCTAAGACTTTCAGCACTGTGTTGAATAGAAGGAATGACAGTGGGCACACTTGTCTTGTTCCAGTTCTTGGCGGGAATGCTTTCAACTTTTCCCCATTCAGGATGACGTTGGCTGTGGGTTTGTCATATATAGTTTTTATAATCTCGATATATATTCCTTCTATGCCTAATTTGTTGAGGGTTTTTTTCACAAAAGGGGGCTGGATTTTCTTGAATGGTCTTTCTGCATCTATTGAGATGATCGTATGGACTTTGCTTCTGTTTATGTGGTGAATCGCAATTATTGATTTCCATATGTTGAACCATCCTTGCCTCTGGGGGATGAAGCCCCCTTGGTTACCGTGGATTATACTTTTGACATATTGTTGAATTCAATTTGCTAATATTTTACTGAAGATCTTTGCATTTATATACATAAGGGATATTAGTCTGTAGTTACACAAATCAGTAGCATTCCTATACACCAATAACAATCAAGCTGAGAGTCATATTAAAGACTCAATATAATTCAAAACACACACTTTAGATTCAAAGACAATATAGGATGAAAGTAAAGGTATAAAAAAGATGTATACTATGAAGATAGTAACAGAAAGAGAGTTGGAGTACTATATTAATATCAGACTGAATAAATTTTGAGATAAATACTACTACTAAAAACAAAGAATTCCATTTTATAATAATCAAAGAGTCAGCCAAACATGAAGACATAATTGTAAATATGTATGTACCAAACAAAAAAAGCACCAAAACTGACAGAATTCGATATACAAATAGAAAATTCAAAGATAATAGTTGAACATTTTAATACCACATTTTCAATAATGGATAGAATGATTATGTATAAGATCAACAAGTAGATATAATATTTGAACAACTCTATAACCAGCTATACTTAGTAAACATCTGCACAATACCACACCCAACAACAGTGGAAAAGACAAACATTCTCTGGTGTATATAAAACATTCTTAAGAATTGACTATATTTTAAGCCATTAAATATGTCTCAATAAACTTAAAATGACTGAAATAATACAAAGTATGCTCTCTAAACACAATGAAATAAAATCAGAAACCAATAATGAAGGGAAATTTTGGAAATTCATAAAAATGTGAAAACTAAAGAACACGCTCTTAAACAACCCATGGGTCAAAGAATAAATCACAAGATGTATTAGATAATACTTTCAGATAAATGAAATGCAAACTCCATATATTAAAATATATATGATGCAGCAAAGGAAGTATTCAGAGGAAAATCTGTAGCTATAATTAAATATGTTAAAGAAAAACAAATATTTCAAATTAATAACTTAATCTTTCACCTTATGAAACTAGAAAAAGAAGAACAAATTAACACAAACCAAGCCCATGGAAGAATATAATAAATATTTCAGCAAAAATAAAAAGAATTGAAAAATTTAAGAAAAACTGTAAAACAAAAATTTCATTTCAAAATCAAACAAATTGACAAAATGCTATCTAAACTGAGAGAGAGGGAGAGAGAATTAATTCAAATTATTGTAGTCAAGAATAACACGTATTGGTAAAGTCGTGGAAGAATTAGAACCCTCATGCATTGCTGGTGAAAATATAAAATAATATAGCCCTTATAGAGAGAGTTTGGTGGTTCCTCGAAAAGTTAAAAATAAATTTACCAAATGATTCAACAATTCTTTTCATACACACACACACACACACACACACACACACATGCATGCACACATACACACATACAAATATACACACGCATATCCAAAAGTATTGAAAGCAATTTTCTGCAAAAATATTGTAAAGCAATAGTTGTAACCGCATTAATCATAATAGCCAGAAGGCAGAAACAATCCAAATGCCTACCAACTGATAAATCAATATGCAAAATGTGGTGTATTCTTACAATGGGATACTATTTGACAATATAAAAGAATGAAATTCTAATATATGCTGCAATGTATATGAATCTTCTAAATATGCTTAGTGAAAGAAGCCAGAAACAGAAGGGTACATATTGTATAGTTCCATTTATATGAAATGTCCAGAAAAAGAAAATACACAGAACACAAAGTAAATTATTTGTTGCTAGGGACTGGATGAAGGAATGAATAGGAAGTCACTCATGCTTCCTATGAGCCAGAATGTGCACTAATGAATGTAGTCAGGCATGCACCATCTTAACTAGCCTCCAGCCCCAAGAAGTCTACTTGCCACAATGTGACTAACCCAACAGACAGAACTGTGCAGACTTAATTTCTAGAATCAGGATCTAAGAGACAGTTAGAAGCAATAAACTGAGAGTGAATTTCATTTTCAAAGACTAGTGCAGTGGGAAGTTCCTACAGGCTTTCTCCAGGAAAGCCATCAAATCACTACATGAACAAAGAGCCACACTTTGAGCTTCTGTCCCACAAAGGGCACCGACTTCAGGTCACAACATCAAAAAATAAAAAAAGAATATACATTATGTTAACTCAAGTAATATTTTTTCAACTGTTCCACCTTTCCTTCCTCCACATCCTCAACCTGGAGGAACCAGAAGTAACAAATCAAGTAGTTGAAGAGGTGGAGCAGGAAGATTAGGTACAGATCATTCCCTCCTTTCTCATTAAGTTTCTGAACCTGATTCAAGACACAATTTCTCTGTGTATGAATACAGTTCAAATTAAATTTGAGATTTAGGTTTTTTATTCATATTATACTGGAATTCTTAATATATGTGAGTAAGACTTTGTTAAAACGTGAAATTCACCAAATAAACTAGGGGATAATCTGAAGAAATTATCCAAGAATAAAGATTTATTGAATGGGTCTGAAGGAGAACAATATGAAAAAAAAACATTCTCAGATGATTTTACCTCACTTACTTAATCTTATTCAATAAAATGTTCTATTATGTTATATATATTTTAAATGTTTCAAAATTATAAAAGAATTTATGAAGAAGACACCAAAGGCAATCACAACAACAACAAAAATAAATAAATGGGACCTGATCAAATTAAAAAGCTTTGGCACAGCCAAAGAAACTGTCATGAGAGCAAACAGACAACCTACAGAATGGGAGAAAATTTTCGCATGCTACACGTCTGATAAAGGGCTGATAACTAGAATCTGTTTAGAACTTGGGAAAATCAGCAAGAAAAAAATCAAACAACCCTATCAAAAAGTGGGCAAAGGATATGAACAGAAACTTTTCAAAAGAAGATAGACTAATGGCCAACAAACATATGAAAAAATGCTCAACATCTCTAATCATCAGGGAAATGCAAATCAAAACCGCAATGAGGTATCACTTATCTCCAGTGAGAATGACCT
>CAUYSK010114195.1:0-28244 GCA_963575035.1 Avahi laniger
TAAAATCCTAAGGGATTTGTAAAGTCACTAGTACATCTAATCAGGAAATTTAGCAACACAGCAAGCTACAAGGTCAAATATACAAATATCGATTCTATTTTTATACACTAACAACAAATAATTAGAAAATAAAATGTTCCAAACACCATTTGCAATGACATCAAAATACATAAAACATTTTGGAGTAATTTTGACAAAAGATGTATAAGACTACATTAAAAATTATACAGTATTGCTGAGAAAAATTGAGGAAAACAAACAAATAGAAAGATATACCATATTCATTCACTGAAAGATTCAATATTGCTAAGGTGTTAATTCTCCCTCTTACCAAATTGATGTACAGATTCAGCACAACCAATCAAAATCTCAACAAGATTTTTTGTAGAAATTGGAAAGTTTATTTTAAAATTTATATAAAAATGCAAAGGGCCTAGCATGACGAAAATCGTCTTTAAAAAGAAGAGCAAGATTAAAGGGACCACACTATCTGATTTCAAGACATTAAAAATATACAGCAATCAAAGCAATGTGGTATCAGCATAAAGATAGATCCCCCAAAAATAGAATAGAAAGTTCAGAAATAGAGCCACATATACCAATCAATTGATCTATGATGAAGACATCAGAGCAATTCAATAGAGAAAGGAAAGTTGTCATCAAATGGTGTTGGAACTACTGCATAAATGTCTGGAAAAAAAAAATAAACTACAGCCTTTACCTCACGTCATACACAAAAAACTAATTTGAGATGAGTTGTAGATTTAATCACAAAAGCTAAAATTATAGAGCTTCTAGAAGAAAGCATGGAAAAATGTCTTTACAACCTTGGGCCGGGCAAAGATGTCTTAGATGGGACACAGAAATAATTAATCATAAAATAAAAATCTGAAGTTTGACTTCATCAAAATAACAACCTTTTGCTCATCAAAAATAAAAGCCACAGACCCATAGAAAATACTTGCAATACCTATATATTAGAAGGGACTTTTATCTAAAATATATAAAGAACACCTACAAATTAATAAACCAATAAAAAATGGATGAAAGACTTAAATAGAAACTTCATGAAAGAAGATATGCAAATGGATAATAAGCACACGAAGAAAGTGTTCAAGATCATTAGTCATCAGAAAAATGCAAATTAAAACCACAACGAGATTACCACTTCACGCATTAGAATAGCTACTGTTAGAAAGACTGACATCAAATGTTTGTAATGAGGTGGAACTCCTGAAACTCTCATTACATTGCTATTAGAAGTATAAGACGGTAGAACCATTTGAGAAAACTGTTTGGCCATTTCTTAGTTTCTTAAAAATTTAAAGATACACCTAACCTGTGAGTCGGCAAATCCACGCCTACATAATTACTCAAGAGAAATAAAAATATATGCCCACAAAAAGCCTTATACAAGAATGTTTACAGCAGCTGTATTCATAACAGTCCAAAACTGGAAACAACCCAAATATCCATCAACACAAGAATAGATACATTGTGGTGTAGTCATGCAATGAAATACTAGCTATAAATAAAAGAGAATGAACTACTAATACACTCAATCAACATCGCGGATGAGTCTCAAAAAATACTATTTTGAGGGAAAGATGCCAGAAACAGAAGAATTTGTACCATATGATATCATTTATATGACATTCAAAAGCAGGCGAAACTAATCTATAGTAGTAAAAATCAAAACAGTGATTGCCTGGGGAGGGTGGTATTGACTGGATGGGGGCCGGAGACTTCGAGGTGACGGAGATGTTGTATCTCTTGACCGTCGTGTGGACTGATGGGATGTGATACATCCAGTCGTACACTTAACCTCTTGCATCTCGTGGCACGCACATTTTACCTCAAGAGAGTAGGGAGGGGGGTGAAAGAGGAGAAAATGAGACGGTCAAGAAAGAAGAACAAAACAATATTGAATTATGCTTGACTTGCAGGCATGCATGCACCACCTCCGCCCCGCCACACACAGACACACACACACAGTGTAAATATGTGTAAGTATATTCATCGTGAACTGGGCCACAGTCGCACAGAGCATCATATACTTTAGATCCATTTCAACAGATATCTTCAAATTTCAGTATGAGAGAGGTCTTTCCTCTATTCATTTCGGTCTCTTTTGGGTTTTATTGCCAAAATATCCAAACATGTTTGGAAAGAGAGGGAACAGAATCACTAATTCTGAATTTCACACTTATCAGAATCCAAGACAAATTGTTCATTGTTGACATTTTTAGGTTTCATTTCCTGCCACGATTCTCTCTGGAAAAGGAAACTAGCAAGGAAATGACTCCCGACTCCTCCCTAACCTCCCAAATCTGGCCACTGGAGTTGAATCTAGAGTTTGATAGAAGAAAAAACCATTTTTTAAGAATAATAAATGGTTCCTATTTTTATTATAACATAGCTCTTTAACTGACTCGATACCACCCCTTCCCACTAAGACTGACCAGTGATGTTCTCAACAATAGCACCTCGCTTCATTACTAAAGCGTACTGGTCACATTAAAATGTAACCACATGGAAATGAATGTCCTGCTTTTCACATCTCTGTCCTTGGTTTCCATGGGAGAAGGCTAATTACCTTTTTAATAGCCCTAATTGATGGGCTCACAGATCCTACCTTTCAGTCCCACTTGTGTGCTCCTGCGGGTGCTGTGGGGCGGCACTCCTCTCTCCCGGCCCCTCTGCTCCAGCTCCTTCTTATTGGAAGAAGGTTTGCTGACTCCTCAAAGACCCCTGCCTTGTGTTTCTCTGTTTGCAAGACTACCTGCCGCCCATTGTGGGCTGACCAGGAAGCCTGGCTTTGTCTTGGCCGATTGACACAGCTGCACACTCAGTAAATAGACTCAGATGTTGAGCTTTTGTTTGAAGGATCTTTTCAGATTAATGCAGAGAGAATTAGTTTTTTAAAACTTAAGCCGGAGCCAGGATGAGTAGAATGGAGCTGTGAGCCATTGAATTCACGTCCACAAAATGAGACCAACTGTCTTACAGGGGTGTTTATCCTCTGTTCCTTTGGGAGGTAACATTGAGGAGAGAGGCTCCCACTCCCGCAGGCCTCAGACCCTTCACTCAGGCCATTGGGAGGAGAAGATCTAACCAGCGATTACGTCATCCAGCTTCATTCTCCAAGGACAGATAGTCCTGCCCTTGGTACGGAGATGCAATTGCTGCAAAATATTTGTTAACAACTGATTTGGGTTTTCTTATTTCCAGATCACAAGAGATTTTAATAGATGATGTAAAAGGACCCATGGCCTCTGGCAAAGACCATTTTAGCAGCCTGGCAGACAGGGCAGCAGTCTGGACTCAGTGTCGAGGACCATCTCGGATTCTTCAGGCTTCATCAATTACCCCACCCCATCTGGCCCTCACTGGTGTGCTCATTAGAACCATTCCCTTTGGGACCCAAGTACTGGTCATAGCTCCCAATGGACGGCAGGTTCCTTGAGGGTGGGACCATGCCTTGGAGTTCTGTACCTGCCATTTCACTTGGCACAGTTTGGAATTTCAGTCACAACCTGGTGATTCGAAACTAGAGGACTGTATGCCTCTCTGAGACTTACTCAATTTCTCAAGCTATAAACTGGGGACAATTGCTCTCTTTTGCTGACAGTTCTAGGTACTTGGGGAGGCAATTAAATGTGGAATGAAATTTGGCTTTTACTCAGACAGACCTGAGTTCAAATCCTACCTCTGCCACTTACTAGCTGTGAGATCTTAGACAAGTCGCTGCTCTGAGCACAGATCTCCTCACCATGACAATTAAGACGGGATTACTTTTCTTATGCTGTTGTTAGGAACTGGAAGAGTTTTCTCATATCCATGTGAAAATGACAAGCATGTTGCCTAGAATATTGTAGGCTGGTCAATATGTTAGCTCTTCCTCTCCAGGTCTCTGCTTTCCAAAGATTCTTTTTTAAGGATATAAGTGATACCAAATGGAAAAATCACCTAGTGAATTATTAATGTAAAGTATGTATATATGAGGCAAGCTTCCTTCATTATATTTGGCATGCAATGAATGCTAAAGAATGGCTGTTGGTGGGCACTCCCGACTATAGCTCAGTCAACCTTTCCTCTCCCTCCTCCGTCTCCAGTGCCTGAGTGACTGTCACCACACCTAGACACTTGCACACCCTTTCCACCATTCCTACATACACACGCTCACTAACTGAAAAAAAAAGTGCTGACAAAGCAGAAGAGATGAACCGGAATGATACAGAGAGACGTCACAGGGGAAAATAGGCAGCAACTTTCCAAAAAAGGTGATGATTTTACAAATGAAGTGGAGACAGGGTGGCATGTAACATATTTCCCAAACTGAAGGGTGGACATGGGTAGATTTCTCCTCCTTGCTCCAGGCTATGGGATTTAAAGAAAATGCTTGTTCCTCTTTTCCTTTATGGAGACACTAACCAATCTAGATTCTGCCTACCATGTTTTCCCATAAAGTACTTTCTGCTAAAGAGTTAGCACACCCAGGCACTGCCACAGGCTTGCTGTGGGCTTAAGGCCCTCAGTAGTAGAACAAGAATTGGACTATATGGCTTTAAGGACCCCTCTCAAGCCAAGACTGCTGATTCCTCTACAGCTTCCTGCAAGGAAGGATGTGAGAGCAGAAAACGTGGATTTTGAACTAGCTCCAAGAATCAGGAGAAACGCTGATGATAGGAGGGGGCTGCATTGTAGGAACCTAAATCAACCCATATGTTGGGTCAGGTTTCAAGTTTCTATCAGCATGCCTCTAGACTCTAAGAAATTAACACTGGAAAGTAAGCCTGTGCTTTTTGAGATAAGAAGAGAAAATGCAGTGGATTGAGTTTTAGATTACAAAATATACCTCCAAACTATAACCTGGTGTCACTTTCTTTTGTGACTTAGAAAAAGAGAGGTTGGCCAGGCACAGCGGCTCACGCCTGTAATCCCAGCACTTTAGGATGCAGTTGCGGAGGCAGAAGGATGGCTTGAGGCCTGGAATTCAAGACTAGCCTGGGCAACATAGTGAGATTCCCATGTCTACAAAACATTAAAAAATTAGCCAGGCATGTTGGCATGCACCTGCAGTCCCAGCTACTCAGGAGGCTGAGGCAGGAGGATTGCTGAGCCCAGGAGTTCAAGGCTGCAGTGAACTATGATTGTGCCACTGCACTCCAGCCTGGGTGACAGAGCGAGACCCTGTCTCAAAAAAAAAAAAAAAAAAAAAAGAGAGAGAGAAAGAAAGAAAAAGGAAAAGGAAACTTCACACTCTGATGACAGACTCCTCTGTGGGAAGAACAATGAAGTGGGAATCAGAAGAAATATACACATCTTGTAGAGACGTGTGCAAATCACCAAAGCTTTCTGAGCCTGAGTCCTGTCTCTGTGAAATGGATGGGAAACCTCCCAAAGGGCAGTGCTCATGCCATGAGGGGACGGACACTACAATGAAATAGAGGGTGGTTTGGTGCTGCTGCGTTTCCTGCCTGTTCTAATCCCTGCCTATAGAGCACTCGTGTTCCTTGAGTGAGTCACAGCCATCCAGATGGATACTGAGCACAGCTCACCTTGGCGCTTCCCAATATGCTCACTGGAAGCATCAGCACCAGGAACTTGGCCATGATGCGCATAGAGAAGGAAGGTGATGCGGAGCAGTATTTGGCAATACCGGAGCAGAGTGCACTGAAGACCTGCACGTCTTGGTGAATGAGAAAAGATGAATCCTGTTACCATGTGCCAGGAGATGCGAAGGCAGACTTGCCAACAGCACACATCACCTGTCCTGCTTTTGTCGTCAGGTTTAAGTAAGGCAATTAAGGGGCCCCAGGTTGCGTGTCAGGAGGCCTTCGTGCCGATTCTGCCCCTCCCCTGCTTTTGCTCTGCAAGAAGGGGTCTTCTATCTCCAACATGCTCAACCTCTCCAGAAATTCTCTTCATCCAGGGCCTTTGAGCCTGATTTCAGAACCAACAAATTATGAAATCAGCATCTCTGGGGAGCTACCTTTGGTTTGAGGGTTTTTTCTTTTTTTTTTTTTTTTGCCTTAAAGCTGAGTTTCTAAACCTCACTCACTTGGCCTGGCCCCATATTTCTGTTCGGCTCAATCCTCCTAGGGGTGGGCAAAGGTAGCTGTGGTAGGAGACCAGGAATAGCACCTGGGTAAGGCTAGATTGTGTTTCCTCTGCCCGCAGGAGGGCTTCACAAGGGCTGGGATTTGAGCTGGGTCTTCAGAATGCGTGGGAGCGGCCTTGGTGGGCGAGCATTCTGGGCAAAGGCAACAGCCCCCCAACTCACGGCGCTGCACACTCCAGGCTGTGCAGTGGATCCCCTGCTGCGGCACGTGGTCCCCACAGTGTACGATGGTTTTAACCCCACAGGCATTTATTTCATGCCCACACACAAGGGTGCAGGTAGTAACTGTGTCCTCCATCCATGATTTGTGTTTTGCACCGACTGAGGCTCCGCCGCTTCTAACATTTGCCTTCAGAAGTTGCCCAGAGAGTTATCTTCACTCCCTCCAGGCCACCAGACAGAGCAAAGAGCATGGAAATGGCCTGTGTCGTTTCCCCCCAAACTGCATTAGCTGGAACTCTGTCACACGGCCACATCTAACTGGAAAGGGGGGTAGAAAATACCGTCTAGTTGTGCACCCAGGAAACCCATGACAGCACGGGCTCCAGGGAACTGCCAGCTACCTCTGCACAGGCTGGTCCATTCCTTGCGCCCTGCTCCTTCTGGGGAGATCAGAACGCAGGGCAGCCAGAGGCCCCGGCAGATGTGAGGGGGTTCCTGGCAGCCGGGGGCAGCACTGTGGGAGCAGTCAGCCCCCTAGGCTGACTCAAGCCAATTTCTGTTTCGGTAAAGCCAATTTTACTGCAATGTGATAAAGAAAACTGCAACCCCAAGAGGGCCTCCACATTTCTCCCTCTTGTTTATGGAAGGAGAGAGGGAAGGTTTGAGAAGATTGACTTTTCACAGGCAAGCCGTCGGGCCTCCCAGGGTGAAACTGGAACCCCCTGGCTTTCCCTGGCATCGCCTTCAGCCCTCTTGCTCGGTCCCTCCTTCTGCCCTGTTTCCAGCCCCTTTCTCTGGGCAGGCACCACTGGCCAGGCCTGTCACATTGCTGACACCTCGGCTCAGTGCCCGGCCTGTGGGCCACTTTGGGCTCCAGCTACTGGTGGGAGCTGATTCGGGAGCCTGGCCGGCCCTGTGGCTTTGATGGGATTTCATCATCCCGCCTGCTCCTTGGCTGGGCGCCTGGAGAGCTGCACAGCCTTGCCCCAGGCTATCTGCTTTCATGGGAGAGGCCCTCCTCTCTGAATAGCGGAGGACTCAGAGGTGAGGAGGTGAGGCGGGCTCCTGTCTCTGCAGCCTGAGAGCTGATCCCACGCCAAGGCCATCTGCCTTCACCCAACTGTCCCAAGGGGCAGAGACAAGATAAAGTACAGGGAGAATTAACACTGAACAACTTGTTAATGATTTTATTGCAGGTTAAATAAAATGTCTCAAATAAAACTACAGGAGACCTTCTTTAACCTTACCCCGCTGTAAATATGTATTAACTCAATTACGATCAGCAATTAAGGCCTAGTTTGGGAACAGTGACCTGAGACAAAAAAGACATTATCATCCTGGGAAATGAATCCAGAATAAAAGGAATTTATTCCACCTTAGCTAATGAGCAGCTGTATAGGGATGGAAATGAAGGCCTCGAAATTGCTTTTGACCGTTCTTACAGGGAGAGGAGAAAAGGTTCGCCTTTACGTAAAGCTCTTGGAAGCACATTAGGGACATTGTTACAATGCAAATGAGGAAGACCGTTGTGTTTGGGTGGTTTATGGGTTTAGTAAAAGGAGTAACATTTCAATTAGTGGGGAAGGAATGAGAACCTGCCTCAAAGAGGCTTAATTGGCAACTTGGCTTTCCCAGGGCGCTTTGAAGTAGCATCAGAGAAGGAAAGTTTTCAGAGATGGGTGGAGAATAGAGCAACTTCAGGGGCCTGGATATAAGGGGGGCAGATGGGCGGCTCGGAAGGTAAAGCCCACGGTGCTCGGGTGTCCAGGGCTTCTGAATCGTTTTTCCCCAACTTCACCCAACGCCCCCTCTGAGAGCGCCAAGCAGTCAGTTTCCAGGACGCTGCTGGCTTTAAGGACTGCAGCCCTAACCTCACCAGTGTGGAATTCCTTTTTCCTTCTCAAGAGCCCCTTTTGCTGGGTCTCTAAGTCCAGCCCAGAAAACTGGGGAATTCCACCCTAATTGCAGGGAGTTTTGGGGGGAGGGTGCAATATTGCATACACGTGTGTATTTTCTGCATGTGTGTGTTCCAGGACCACAGGGTCTGAGGACGGAAGATTCAAGTATGGCCTTATTCTAGGGCAAGGGATTTATTGCACAGGTGACTTGTCAAGATCCCTTTCAGATTTTATAAGTGGCAAAGGCGTCCAGATTCACTCTTCTCTATGGTGTTTTCTGTCTTTGCGGGGCAGCCTCACGAGGCCTTCGTCAGTGCAGCTCATGCTCACAAGTCACTCAAATCTTCACACATCTCAACTGATTTGAGGTTTTATTTCTCAATCCAGTCATTCACAGGATATGGCAAACTTTTTTTTTTCTAATGTGGAGGAACTCTTCAGAGGAAATGCTACAGATAATATGCCAAGATAATTGTTGAGATGAAGTTTGGAAGAAAATTGAGCGAACCCTGTGTTTTAGCTGAAAGATAGCCATCTGACCAGGGGTTAGGAGAGCTATCCAAACCAAACCTCCTAAGTGGCACGCTCGTCTTTCTGAGCTTGAAAAAAACAGAGTGAAGAACTTCCAAGTGACTCCAAGTCTCCCTCGGTTCTCTTGCTGTTGACTGTGGGGAGAGTGACCTCAGCACCCTGCCCGTGTGAGTCTCTGTGCTTGAGGTCTTAGCATTGAACCCTGAACTGGAGGATGCGATAACTCTCTCTGAAGCCGTCAGTCCCAAACACACAGGACCCGGAGCCAGGCTTTCTCCCTCCATCCTTCTGTCTCCTGTGGGTGGCTTCTCCTGGAACGCTGGCTCATATCTCTGGAGCCTGTGGTTTGGGGATTGCCATTAGCCAACTACAACACGGCCTGGAGAGTTTACTTTGGGTCTAAAATGGGAACTGGACTCACCCTCTGAGTAATGCTCACCCCTCAGCAGGTCTCAGCTGGTGGCCTGCTGCTTTACAAGTGACCCCTCTGCCCACCGTCCCACCCTGGTTGCCCATGGAGAGTGACCACACCTTTCCCAAGGCTGTTCTCCTGCTGCCTCCTCAAGGTTGTGACTGGTGGGGATCATGGCGTCCACTTGCAGCCTGCACATCCATTCCCGCATGCCGGGGAAGGCGAGCCACCAAGCAGCCGCGTGGCCATGATGCCACTGCGAGGACGGGAACCAGGGACTTAGCACAGCGACATCAGCTCCTGCTTCCTGTGTGGGTGGACAGGAGACACTGCACCTGGAACCCGGTCACTTCAGCCCCTGGAAGGGATGATTGACTAGGTGCTTTGGGACAGTTACAGAATCCATTTTAAGTGCTAGAAAGGACCTTAACAATTTTCTAGCCAATATGTACATGGGAAACTGGGAGGTAAAGAGACCTACCCAGGCACCGGCAGGGAGTGAAGAGCAGAGTTGAAATCCAAAGCCAGGTGGTGGCACTGAGGCCAGTGCCCTCCCTTCTACTATTGCGGAGTCTCAGCTTCTACTCCCCAGCAGGTTTTTGCCTTGGCTGGCGTGGAAGTTAGTCTGTGAAACCCTGCAAAGGTAAAGAGAAGTATGTTGAGAGGCCAGAGGAGGCCGGCAGCATTTGCCATAGAGCTCCCTGAAATAGATAATCGAGACATTATTGTATACTCTTGCCTTACTGAAGAAGCACTTTGCACACTTTTCCCTTATTTCTCCAAACCCCTGTGTTACAATCAAAGCTGCTCGTGTAGTGCTTTGGTTAATGCTCAGGAGAAAATTCTCTACTAGATCGTTATTTTCAAAATGCACTTTTCAGTATCCAAAATATTTCCACCCCCAAGATCACACAACCTATAAAGGCCAAAAAAAAAAAAAAAAAATCCAGACTCTATTATCCCCATTTTTATAAAGAGAAAATGGTTCTTCAAAAGGTGAAATAACTTGCCCAAATCCACACTCCTTACAAGTGGCTCATACAGACCTAGAACCCAGGTCTAGGTTTACGTCCAGCACTTTGCAGAATTCTAGCCTCCAACAGGAAACAACCTGACTTAGACAATACCTCATTGTTCACTCCTCCTCTTTGGGGACCATGAAATCAATGTTCCTTTGAAACATGAGAGTTTGGATAGATGAACACATGTACTTGTCACCACCTCCCTTTCTCTCCCCATCTGGGATGCAGGCATTGAACAATATTCCTTGGGGGTCTCCCCTCCCTAAGTCCACTGTGACTGAGGAGACCCTGTCCCCACCTACAAACTTACCCCCATCCAGAGTCTGGGGCATCATAAGAGCCTCTCAGCGGCCTACAGCAGGCACCAAGCCATTGTTCTGGAAGGGACGACTGGACGGGCCAGCCTGCTGTTTTAAAGGAACAGGACGTGAGAAGACTCATCGGTCAATCTGGAGTTACACAGAGGAGATAAAATCTCTTCATCAATTTTGCTACTTGGGAGTTTCTTCTGGAACATATGAGAAAAAGAAATGAACAGCAAAAGGTGGAAAAGATGAGCTAATTCAGGGTGTTCACTCCCCAGACTAGGGTTTCACCAGTAAAATAGATAACAGAAAATATTTCAAAAAAGAGACAAGCAACAAATGAACCCTCAAGGGAACAAGGAAGAATTATTTTCTCAAAAATTTCTCCAAAAACAAAAATACAGACGATATAAGATGTGTGCTGGCTTTTATCTAACACAGGAGGCATTGAACTCAGGCTCGAAATCTCCTGATATTAAAAAATGTTGCCTTTTTCAAAGAAGAGAGATGAGTTCCTCCTGAACAATTCTATTCTTGTGTCTACCAAGCTCTAATGGGCTTTTCTGTAGAATAATGTAGTGCATGAAAATATTCTATTGCAGCCTTTGGATGAGAGAGAGAGAGAGGGAGTGTGTGTGTGTGTGTGTGTGTGTGTGTGTGTGTGTGTGTGTTTATACTATGCATAAAAACTTGTACTGTAGTTTAAACTCTCACCCACCTCTCCTCTGGAAAATGGCACTGACCTCAAAACTGCCCCAGGTCTTGAGCCAACCTCCACACTGCTCTCTAAAATGCAGATCTGACCACTTCCTCCCTTTGGCTAAAGCCCACCCAGAGTCCCCCATTGTCGACATGCTAAAGCCCACCGCCACAGACATAAAGTCCCTGCCTCCTTCTCAGTCTCTACGCCCATCATTTCTTGCCTCACAGTTCATGCTCCAGGTACACAGGCTACTTCTTCACAGTTTCCTGTCCACACCATCTGGCTTTTCTTCTCCAGGACTTTGCTCAAATTGGAACCTCTGCCGGGAACCCAGCCTGCTCCTCTGGGAAGCCTTCTGTAAAGTATAACACATCCCACCTGCCTTCCCCTTCTCCCACAATGCCCTAGATATATCTGGATCTAGAATTAAGAATCATCTGTTTTGGTGTCTGTGTCTGCTATTACACTAAAAAAAAAAAACCTTTTATTCAAGAATAACATACATCAAAAACCACCCAAATCTTGAGTGTGCAACCTGTTGAATGTTTCCATATTTGAACCAGTACCCAGGACAAGAAGCAGTCACTATATTGTTGAGGTCAGAGGCTGAGTTTTGTTCATCTTTATAACTTCTACACCCAGCGTGATGGCTGGCATGCAGTATGTGCCAAACGAATGGTGTGGATCAATCAGTGAATGGTCACCTCACGGTCTCTTTCTCTCTGTTTGACCCACCTACCTTTTCTACCAATACCAGGATAATTCAGGATGCCTTGCCCAGGCTTTGAGAGCCTGAATCCCGGGTGATGAAGGTTGTGAAGAAAGGTTAGTAGTTGAGGGAAGAGGGGAGGGGAAGAAGCTTGGTTGCTGAGCACTAAACCTGGATAAGATCCAAGACCCAGCCATAAGAGAAAATAAAAGTCTTTTCTCTTTATAGACTTGAAGCCATAATCTCACTGCGAAAGCAAATTGCAGTATTTTTATCAATTAAGAATGAATGAAGAAATCACTAGAGAATAGCACATTTCGGCCTTTTTGCATTAGATCTAAGAAAAAGGAACAAGTGACGTCCATGCTCAGCCCCTGGTACCAGGTATCAGCATCACTTTACCTCACAGCTGGCACCACAGCTGAAGAACGAAGGGTCTATTCTCCCTACACCCTGTAAGCGATCATATGATATATAGTATAGAGCAATGCACCCTAAGTCTGACTGTCCTCATCCACATACTTCTTGGAAAAATCCACAGCTGGAAATACTGGATCTATCATTTAGTTAGCATGTACTATGTGCCAGGCACTGTGGTAAGTCACCGCTTACACACCTTACGTTTACTCTTCACAGCTACTCCCTCGGGTGCGCGATACTCTCCTCTTTTTGCAGGTGAGAAAACTGAGCAATGAAGGCTGGAGTTTGAACCCATGTCTTTGATTCCAAAGCCTATAATGATAACTACTACACTACAAACGAGCTAAACAACCTGCTTCCCCATGTCCCTCCTACCGACGGGAAGACCCATAGCGCCAAGGTTGAGACAGATGAACTGTGAACCCCGGGAACTCCAGACAGACAGGGTGGGAACAAGTCCATCTTCATGGCCTGTTCTCAGTCTCACTGCTGGAAACCCGGGTTCGCTCAGTGTTACCCAGAGCTAAAGCCTAAATTCTTATGGTGGATTTTCTCCTGAGGAGCTAGAGTTCCCCATTTATGTTCACCCACAGCCTCGTTTCGAAAGAAGTATTTGGGGGAGGCTCACAAAGCACAAGATTGAAGCACTGGAAACATCCACTCCTTCCCAGGGACAGCCACATCCTTCAGGGACAGGTCCTTCTGAAAGGCAGAGGAAGCGCTCCCCACAGGAGCAGTCCTGAATGAGGGATCAGCTACGGTATCCTCAGCAAGAAGTTGGACGAAGGGAAAGCATCCTCTCCCTGGCCTGCACGAGAGCTCCTTGCAGAGGGGCATGTCATCCTGGAACCCACCCAACACCCCAGGACAGCTCAAGGAAGGGACTTGCTGGCACCGTTCAGACCAATGACAGAGTCAAGGCCTGGCTAGTGCTCCCTAGCACCCAGGCCCATTCCCTGGCTTGAGGACAGACACAAAGCCACCCTGTTGTGAAGCCCAGACCTCTAAAGATTCCCTCCCACTCCTCATCTCTCAGATATCCCCTGTTTACATTCTACTCACTGGCAGACCTAATCCCCGGGCTCTGATCTGCACTTCACCCTGTTCCTGTACGGCCTCAGATCAGCACACGTCAATAACAGTCCCCTCTTTGTAGACCTGTGTTTGAGGACTTCCGAGCCCTGCAGATTTGGTGCCAACAGGAGAAAATATGGAAAAGGAAATCCAAACATTTACAAACATTTCAGGATGTTTAGTTCAAGCTGCCCCATGTAAATTAGGGAGTACCCAGGAGATGCTAATTTTTCTGGGACTCACTTATTTTGTCCCAAATAAAGGTTGCCTTAAAAAAAAAATCCCAAGTCACCAGTCAGTCCCTGCTCCTCTTTCGTTTCTCAGGGACATAAGATCTTTTACATATAGTTCGCTTCAACGCTATTGTATTTCTTCTGTGCTTTGAAACTAAGCCCCTCTTTGATGGATATTAGCAGAACGTGCTTTCGTGTCTCCCTAATGAACTTTCACTTGGAAAATACCCAAAACAGGGAGGATGCTAGAAGTGTAACGAGATTTTGTTTAAAGCGAAGAGAGACCCTCTCCTCTGGTGTCTCCCTCTTTGGTCCACCCCAGAGGGGTAATCAGCCAAGAATCACAGATGGGATCATTTACAGTTTTACTTTCAAGCTCCCCAGTTCCCTTTCAGATTGTGTTTACTTGGTCAAAGGCTTCAGACCAGCCAGGCCGGGCCTCCTCACAGCCTCATCTCGCTGGCTCCCAGATGCTCTGACTGGGATTAAACCTGTGCTGATCTGTCAGCGAGTGATTGATGGAGAGCCTTCTTTGTGACGCTCGTCGTAAACTTGAGAGGTGGAAGAGTTCAGACGTGGAGGCAATATTCTTTAGGGGACCCTTCAGCTCTTGTGCCCGGAGGAGCCCAGGACAAGAGTCCTGCAGTAATTACTGGCTACACAAAAGGCAAATCCACCCAAAATGGGAGACAGCTTGGTGCCACTGGAAAAGCCTGCTTTAGTGGCTGTGTTCTTTATTTCTTTAAACAATTGAAAATATCCTGCGGGGAACAGTTTTCTAGAATCCAATCGACATTAATTTTCAAATAAAACTAAGTATAGGGGAAATAAGTGAGCAATAAAACACAAAGCCATTAGATGTACCTATGTTGGTTTCTTTGTTTTTCCCTCAATGAGTGTTTCCCTAGGGAGAGATTAGCTATAATAATTAGCATTTTTTTTTGTAAACAAAATTGTGTGAAGCTGGACAATTTGCAATAGACCAAATGTAATTGTCAAAGCACCAAGTTCTCAGCGTGGCGCCCTAGGAAAAGGAGTGGACTGGGCCCCAGGAAACCTGCATCTTTCCCTCGCTCAGTCACTCACTAGCTGTGCTGGCTTGGACAAGACTTTGTCTGTTAAGTCTCTGCTTCTTCATCTATAAAATGGGGACATGCATCCAGGTCCTGTCCTTCATAGGTGTGTTCTAGGGGTCAAACAAGGCCATGAAGCTGACACCTCCTGGAATCTGACTGATTATCACTGACCACCGTTGGTGTCAGGACTTTGGAAGCAGAGATTCCGCCTTTGGTCAGTATCACTCATTGGTCATCATTTAGAATTTCCCAGCTGAGGGGTTGAGAATTTCTCACCCCTGTGCTTTTTTGATATTGTACATCTTTTTTTCTGTTTTATTTTTAGTAGACATGTAATGATGGTACATAGTTATGGAGTACAGAATGATATTTTGATACATGTATAAAATGTGTAATGATCAAATCAAGGTAATTAGCATATCCATCACCTCAAACATTTATCATTTCTTTGTGTTGGAAACATTCAAAATCTTCTCTGCTAGCCATTTGAAAATGCACACTAAATTACTCTTAATTATAGTCACCCTACAGTGCCATAGAACACTAGAACTTATTCCTCCTATCTAGCTGTAATTTTGTATCTGTTAACCAGCCCCTCCTTATTCTCCCCCCACCCTCCTTCCCACCCTCTAATAACAGTCATTCTAATCTCTACTTCTGTGAGCCTAACGTTGTTTAGCTCCCACATGTAAGTAAGAAATTCAGTAAGAAAGTCAGTATTTATTTTTCTGTGCCTGACTTATTTTGCTTAACATGTCCTCCAGGCTCATCCATTCGCCACAAATGACAGGATTTTATTCTTTATTATGGCTAAATAACATATTAGGTTATATTTACACACCAGTATCTATTGGGATGATCATATGGTTTTGGTCCTTCATGCTGTTAAAGTGATGTATCACATTTATTGATTTGCATATGTTGAATTATCTTTACATCCCTGCAATAAACTTCACTTGATCATGGTGTATTACTTTTGTGATGGGCTGTTGGATTTGGTTTACTAGTATTTTGTTGAAGATTTTTGCATATATATTCATCAGGGATGTTGGCCTGTAGTTTTCTTTTTTTGTTGAGTTCTTGCCTGGTTTTGATATCCAGGTAATGCTGGCCTCATAGAACATGTTAGGAAGAATTCTCTCCACCTCAATTCTTTATCACATTTGAGAAGAATTGGAGTTAGATTAATAGAATTCAACAGTGAAGCCATCTGGTCCTGGGCTTCTCTTTTATGGGAGACTTTTTATTACGGATTCAATCTCATCACTTGTTATTGATCTTTTCAGGTTTTCTATTTCTTCATATATTCTTTGCTCCTTTCTTCCTCTTTTATTGTTTATCTTTGTGGTTTGGTTATTTTCTGTAGTGATAACATTTGATTCCTTTCTCTTTCTCATTTGTGTGTCTGTTCTACCAGTGAGTTTTACACTTTCATGTGTTTTCATGTGGTAGATACCATTCTTTTGCTTCCAGATGTAGGACTTCCTTAAGCTTTTCTTGTAGGACTGGTCTGGTGGTGATGAATTCCTTCTTTCTTTGTTTATTTGAGAAAGATATGGTTTCTTCTTCATTTCTGCAGGATAGATTAGCTGGATGTAGTACTCTTGGCTGACAGTTTCTTTCTTCTTTCAGCACTTTGAATACATCATTCCATTCTCTCCCAGCCTCTAAGGTTTCTGCTGAGAAATCTGTTATTAGTCCGATGGGGATTCCCTTTTGTGTGACTTGATGCTTTTCTCTTGCTGTTTACAGAATTCTCTCTTTGTCTTTGACTTTTGACAGTTTGAGTATAATGTGCCTCAAAGAGGATATTTTTGGGTTTAATCTATTTGGGGATCTTTGAGCTTCCTGTATCTGGATGTTTATATCTCTTCCAAGGTTTGGTATGTTTTCAGCTATTATTTCATTAAATGTGTTTTTTATGCCTTTTCCTGTCTCTTCTCCTTCTTGAACTTCCAAAATGTGAATATTTGCTTACTTAATAGTGTCCCATATGCCATATAAGCTTTCCTCATTCTTTATTATTCTTTCTTTCTTTCTTTATCTTGATCTGACTGGGTTATTTTTAAAGACCTGTCTTTAAGTTCAGAAATTCTAAACTTCTAGTCTATTATTGAAGCTCTTGATTGTATGTTTGATTTCATTTATTGAATTCTTCATTTCCAAGATTTCCATTTGGTTCTTTTTTATGATATTTATCTCTTTGTTGAATTTCTTATTCAGATCATGCATTTCCTATTTCTCTGAATTTTCTGTGTTCTCTTGTATCTCATCAAGTTTACTTAAGAGCATTGTTTTGAATTCCTTTTCAGACAATTCAAAAATTCCCTTTTCTTTGGGATCTATTACTGGAGAATTATTGTGTTCTTTTGGAGGAGTCATGTTTCCTTGCTTTCTCATATTTCTTGTGTCTGTATGTTGATACCTGCTCATCTGGTGTAGCAGCCACTTTTCCCAATTTTATGGAGTAACTTTCACAGGGGGGCTGTTTCTTGTAGAAGTATCGAGAGTGTCAGTTGGGTAGGGTGCTTTGGCATTGGTTTGGGGGAGCACAGTAATGTAGTCTCTGTATGATTTCTTTGGCTGTAATCAACATCAGCGGTATCTATGAATGCTTCAGTGGCCTAGACTGCAGTTGTTTGTGAGGCTGTGGTATGGCTTTGCTGCAGATGGGGATGCTGAGAAGCCCAGTCCTTGGGCCCCTGGGGATCACATGTTGGTACATGCACCTTTGCTGCTGCAGGGGGTGGCACAATTGTCAGTGGCAGTTGTGGATCCCAGGTGGGCCAGTCCTAGGGCCCTGTGTGGTCCGCTCTTAGGCTCTGGAAAGTGTGCATGTCAGCTCCCTCTATCCTACAGGGCAGCCTCTCTGCTGTCTTGGGCCACCTGTTCCCCAGGACATAGGGCACTGCACAGGTTCAGGTGCCAGGGTAACAGCTGCATTGCTGAGTCTACCTGGTGTTGTGATGCTGTGGCCCTCTGGGTAGATGTGGTGGAATATTGACAAGGCCCCTGCATGAATCCCCTCCCTGAAATAATGCAGTCATGTGGACCCCAGGGAGCTCCCTATACTGGGCTCAAGGCTTATGAGGGCAAAGGGGCTCTCCTGTGGTGAGGTTTGTGGGCTGATGGAGATCTCCCACTTACTTCTCCCCTGCATTGGGCAGTTTCTCCTGGCTCTGAGCCAATCCCAGAGGCTGCTTCCCTTCAGTCTCTCTATGTTGCCAGCCTGAGTTTTGGTGCCTTGGAGGGTCTTTGCCACTGCCTCACTGAATTCTAGTGCTCTCCCTTAGATACTCTATTAAACATGTGGTTATCTATTTGCTGGTTTGGTCCTTCTTTATGGAGGAGTCCTGTGCACTCTAGTCAGCCATGATGATGTTGGATGTGCGAACTGGCCTCAACTTAGTTTTAATTTTCTGTAGGTTTAATTATAATGTGTCGGCAAACAAACTCTCATGCTATTACTGGGGCCCCACAACCAGAGTTTCCCCCTGCTCCCTCCAGGTCACTGCTCCTGGCAGCATGGCAGTCCTGACACTTACTCTTATGCTTTCGTTCATGTTGTTGGCTTGGCTTGGAATGCCCACCTCCCATTTCTTTCTTCTGTATTTCTGAAATCCACTCCTCTCTCAAGGTTCAATGCAAGTGTTAACTTCTCCATAAGCCTTCTCCGATTCTCCTGCCTCTAATAAAAAATGACCATATCTCCGAGCATTTGCAGTACTTCATCTCATAACTCTCAGCAGTCTTTGTCTTCATTCACTTCCATATTTAATCTGTCCTCTCCTATTTTACTCAAATGTGGGAACTGAGTGAGCTGTATTTCAGTACACACGCAATCATAGCACCTTGTGCCCAGTGGGCACTCACTATTTGTTTAAGAAATGAGAGCTATTGTAGTCACATTCTTTATCCAAATTTTATTTGAAAACCACAGATAGTCCCCACTTTGCACAGTACTGTGCTTGTTGAAACGCAGAAATATCAGACTCATGTTCTCACTTTGCAGTTACTAGGGGACTGTGAGAAGTGAGGACGTGGTTTCAATGCACACATGTTTTAGTTGACATGGTATTGTGCAAAGTGAGGATTTCCTATATATCTAAAGAATATTAATAAATATGTAACATAAAAGTGATCCATCTAATCATGTGAAAAAAATAAATACCAGTATGTCTTGTGTATTGAAAGCAGCCAGCCACGTACCACATATTAAACATAGAACTCATATAGCATCTCATAAATCAGAGCCCTGGAACAAAACACCAATGCATGTCCAGTCTCAGGGCAGAAGGCGCTTTAGTAATTGAAGGACCATGCTGTTCCCATTTTGGAACTGTTACAGTGGCTTATGGAAGGCGGTTGATGGAGGCCATTTCTAGATATAAGAGGCAATCTGAAATAGGTAGATGATAAAACATGGTCATTTCTGGAATATTTTAGTAGCTTCTAGGGGGACAATGAGACAGATTATTTATAATCTGTATGGTCCCAGAAATGCCTAAAAGCCCCCTAAAATCAAATAAACATCGACATTGCTGGTGTCCTGCTGCTTCCCACAGTGAATGCTGTGACTGTCACAGAGAGACTCACAAAACAATACATTTTAAGCCTCTAAAGAACCATAGCAAAAACTAAAGACTGCACAGCAAATCTATTTCAAATGCTAAAATGCTGAGTTTATATACTCTACAAAATAAAGGGACATAGGAAAACAGGAATGGTGGAAGACGATGATAAACATAAGTTTAAACAACTTTAAAGGGTGCCAGGCTGTCTGAGAATGCTGAGGCATGAGCCAGAGGACAGAGCACGGGACTCAGAGTGAGGACCTCCAGGCTTGTGATTCAGTTGCTGAGCTCCCGGAGGCTTCAGAGACACAGCTTCACCTGGTCTCGGGTCTCAGCACCTTTACCAGGGTCAAGGTGAAGGCTGAGTCACTTTCAAAGTCCACTAAAGATAAGAAGGAATGGAATGAATGTGAGCTCTGGAACCTGAAAACCAGCTTGGTTTCCCAGCTAGTGTCCTTGGCAGCTTCATTAGCCTCTCTGAGACTCATATTCTTCTGGTCAAGCGAGCAGAGCCGTGGCCAGGGGAGAGGAACTTTTAGAGGTGGTCACAGAGCCATCCCTGCAGTCCTGGCAATGAGCAAATGGCATCCCCTCTCTTCATTCCATTTCTATATCTGTGAGATGGGAATCACAAGCCCTTGCTATTTCCAGGGTTGCTATGCAGATTGAATAAAGATATGTGTGAAAACACTTAAGTAAAAAAAATTTTTTTGAGATGGGGTCTTGCTACATCACCCAGGCTGGTCTCAAACCCCTGGGCTCAAGCAATCCTCCCACCTCAGCCTCCTGCGTAGCTGGGATTACAGGCATGAGCCACTGTGCACAGCTCCCAATAAAAATCTGAACAAATATTAGGGATTCTTAATACCACTGTCAATGGCTATTTGGGAACCAATCCAATTCCTTAGTGGCTAAGTAGAGTTAAGCAGTTAGGCAACCATGAAAGAAACATAAGACCCTCTCATGGGTTGAATTGTATTTTCCAAAAAGACATGTTGAAACTCTAACCCCCAGAACCAATGAATGTAACTTTATTTGGCAATAGGATCTTTGCAATATAATTAAGTTAATGTAATCAGGTTAAAGATCTCTTCTTATAAGGACATCGGTCATTGGATTTGGATTTGCACCCACCCATTGGATTTGCACCCACCACCACCAGTCTAGTATGACTTCATTTCAACTTAGGGTGGACCCTAATCCAATCCGAGTAGTGTCCTCACAAGAAGAGGAAACACCACGTAAAGATGCGGATGCACAGGGAGAACGCCATGTGAGCACAGAGGCAGATTGGAGTGAGGCAGCTGCAAGCTGAGGTATGTAAGGACTGCCAGCCACCACCAGAAGCTGGAAAGAGGCATGAAAGGACTCTACTCAATCGCAGAGGGAGCATGGCCTGGCCGGCTTCTTGATTTCAGACTTCTAGCCTCCAGAACTGTGAGAGAATAAATTTCTGCTGTTGAAGCCACCCAGTCTGTGGCACTTTGTTGTGGCAGCTCCAGGAAACTAACACAGACTCCTATTCTCCTCTTCCCTGCCCAGTACGTACTTGCTATAACATTTACCCTGGAAGACCTCTGCAGACTCCAGAATGATGTTCTCCCTGTAATAAGGTTTATCCTTCTGTGTTTTATTTCTAAAGAGCTTTGCCACTGTTCCAGCAGTTTCTCCTGAAATCTCTTTAGGGGACTGCTTATAACTCATCTTCGGGGTTGGTGCTTCTGGAACCACTGTAAGCAAGAGGTCTGTCTGGTGCTCCTGGGAAGTAAATATTCTTGGACCGGCTGCAGAGAAAGCAGCATTCTGCAACAGGGGTGGGAGTGAGGCAGGGAGCTGTGGCAAATCGAGAATACCAGGTACCCTCTGAAGGGCCTGCAGTGGATGTGTCACTTGCCCTCTCCATTAGCCTCATGGAAAGTGGGTCCACAGAGCTTTCTTCCAGCTTGGGTCACCAACAGAAACGAAATCTGTCTTGCCTGGTACCTGCACTGAGAGGTCAACACCCTGGGCCCATGCAATGAACCAAGGACCTTGTGATCCATTTCTGAGAGTCTTGCCACTCGCCAGCTCTAGCGGACTTACTTCATCTATAAAATGGGTGGACCACCTTCCAGGGTGGTCACAGGCCACAAGTCAGACAAGAACAAGGAAGTGCATTGAAAATCGTGAAGTGCTGTGCAAACGAAAAGTGGTGAAGTCATTATCGCCATCATCCTCCACCAGTTGTCAACGCCTGGGGGTGGGGAAGAAACCTCAAAGAGGACCAGGAAAACTGGATCAAAGTGTCCAGCTGGTAAAGGAAGAGTCAGCTGTAGGGCCTGATCCTCTGGCATTGGCTGCCTGGGGAGAGAGCAGTTGAGATGCACTCTCCTGGTGGGTAATAAAATGAGTTTACGTAGGGAGGAAGCAGGATGTATAAAGCCCAGGAGCCTGATCTGTTTCTGAGATCAAACAGAGCAGCATTGTGCCGGGGTGTGGAGCTGATGTCAGCGTCTAGAATGCTGGTTGGAATCGCCTTGGTTACGCAGCTGGACCGGAATAAGGCAAGTCTGTATCTGAACTCATTAATTTTTACAACCAACTGAACTGTTCTGCCTTTTTGGGGGGGGAGGAGCTAGGGGAGGTGGTGCAAGGGGAGAACAAGGGAAGAAAGGCAAAAGGGAGGGGCTAGTATGTATGGAACAGGGGGCTTCCCACCAGCAGACACTATCTCATTATTCTCCAGCAAACCCCAGCTTCAGCCCTCCTGCCCCTGGGACCGCTAGGCAGAGCCGCTGCAGCAGGTCTGCCAGCGGAGGAGAGAAACGGGCCGATGAGACATAGGATAATTAGAGTGGCACAAGCCGCTCCTAGGCGTTCAGGTTATGTCAATGTTTCCATTATACGCCTCGCTTTTCAGGGGTTTATAACGGAGCTATAAAAACTCACGCCAGCCGAGAATTTGGCAGGCCGGGTCGCAGCAACGGAGGGACTGTTTTTTTAATTCAATTCAGCTGCTCATAACTTGGGGTGAGGGAGCACGTTGTACATTTGGATAACTCAAAGGGGCTGGTTTGAAGCATTGAGCACTACTTTGCTGCGTGATCACCCCTCCTCCTGCTACTGTCATTTCCTTGTGCTGTAGGAAAAGAAACAGTGTTACATAAATGCATCCCGCATACATCCTGAGCCAAGAACCTATGGGCACTTTCCAAGTGCCAGCTAATTCAGTGCTTCTCCACTCCTGAGAAAGTATACAGGTCAACTTCCTCCCAGTAAAAATGCAAACCAGCTCACCCAAACCTCTGCGCAAAGATTGTCAAGCCTCTGCCGATGAGCTATTTGGTGCAGGAGCTATTCCAGAGAGATCCCACTATTTGGGACAGTCTTTTTGCATTGGAGTAACAGCATTTGGCCCAGTTGATAAGCATTATCCGAATCTCGTGAGGTCCATTTCTTGCTCTCTCAGGCACAGAGTGAAGAGAGCTTTCTCCACATTTTATCCCATAATCTCCAATTTGGTAGAAGTACCCAAATCCTGTTGGATCCTTAACAGTCCAGTGCATAGGTCCTTCCACATAAAGCATGAAGCTTTCTTTGCTTCTCTGGCCAGAAGCTCCCTCTCCTTTGGTCTCCTATCTACTCTCTTCCTATTAAACTTGTCATCTGACTGCTGTGTTATATTTCAGGTATTTGTGCGTGTCTTATCTCTCTTACCATGTGATGAGCCCTTTATGAAAGAGTCCTGAGCTTATTAGTCTCTACTTTCTCCAAAGTGCCAAATTTAAGTGACTTTGCTCAGTAAACGTGGGTGGAGCTAATGACTTAAATAATTAATGAATGACAATCAGAAGCCAGGTGGCTGACAGCAATGGTACAAGTAAAGCTCAGAACATACAAGAATTTATCAATTCTTTCTTTCATAATATTAATAGAAGGGAAGACAGCACATCAAATTAATTCCTTGCTTGCTACTGATAGTAACACTAACTAAATGGTAAGATGGGGGGATCAAGATCTTCAAACAGCAAAAAATAATAAGATGTAAGCAATAACATATATGTCCATGTGCACATAACTATGTTAACATGTAACTATAATAAGAAGTAAACACATACGTACATGTGCATGCAACTATGCTAACAAATACCTACAGGAACAATGAGATAAGTATATTTTATTAATATGCACCAGTTTTGCTCTCCATTATAACTCAGTTTCCAGCTTCTAATGCTATGAAAGTGCTTTATAAACTACAAATAAGTTACTGTATAAATAGAGAAAGATGGCATTGGTATCGCCTTAGCTCATAAACTATTCAATATAAATTTGTCAGATGAATGAAGAACGAATGAGTGAACTACCAGGGTAATTTAACTGAGATAAATAATAATATTATATTTCTTCATATACTAAAGAAAATATTGTTAGTGATGAAAACTAACTTAGATTCCATCATAAATACCCAAGTTGGATCTAAGAGTTAGTAATGAATAGGATTTCAGTCTCCTCTAAGGGTTCAGAGGACTGTGGCTCAGTGTCACAGTCAATGGGGTAATAGACATATGTGTTCGTGCAGCTGGGGGACTGGTCTCTCCAATAAATGTGCACTGATCTGGACAGCTTGAGGTAGCAGGGTTCGGAGGGCCCAAGTATGATCGATGTGTGGGTGGACGATGAAGATACATTGAAGTCAGACTGGGATTGGTTTATAAACGAGTCTGGGTCCATTTGCATTTTCTGGACCATTTCTAGTATTGCTGCATAATTTTTGTTTAATTAGAACCTCAAGGCCTTCAAAAATTAAGGACTATAACTGAAGCCCGTGTCTATAAGTTAGAACACCAAGCTAATTTAAATCGCCCATCGATCAGTGGCCAAGGGAACTGAGATTACATGACTGTTTGGACCCATTATCATTCATCTTCTGGCACTGAGGTAGAAAAAAACCTAACCCTGAAATTGAAGAATCTTTCTGTGCTACCAGAGCAACTCAGGAGTCTGTTAGCCGAGATGAGGAGATGGTTGTCAGGGAAGCAGCGTGTCTTCCCCAAGGCAGAATAAGATAAGTAGAGGCTCTCAAAATGGGGTCCCCAGTCAGCAGCACCTGGGAACTCATTAGAAAGGAAAATTCTCAGCCCCATCCCAGACCTACTGAATCAGATGCTCTGGGGCTAGGGGCAGGAGACCCGTGTTTTAACAAGCCCTCAGGAGATTCTGATACTGGCTCAGGTTTGAGAACCACCGGGATAAAGTGTGAGAAAAACTTCCCCGCGAGCTGGAGGACTCAGTGATGTTAGTGAAATGTCTGTTTCACCACAGTCTTCCCACGCAGGGGCGGGAGGGAGGAGGGAACCTACCCTTTACTGAATACCTACTAACGGGTGAGCAACGTCCCTGCTGCCTTCACCTGTGTCTTCTAACTTAACCTTCACAAACCACATTCTCACAAATGAGAAAACTGAATATCAGAAAGGTTAAGTGAATTGTCCAAAGTTATTTATTCATCGGCTCAAATTCGAAGTTTGGTCAGATTCCAATCCAGTGCACTTCCATCTGTCATACCTGAAGGGGAGCAATCCTGGTAAACTTGGATTTGCCCAATTCATAAAAATGTGATTTAGCAGTAAGACTAATTGCTCCTTTTTGGGCTGTAGAGAGCCCTCCACAGTTTTGCTCTGATCTATCTTCCATCCTTGCCTTCACTGTAGCCCACAACCCACCCTCCGTCCCTCTCATGCATAGTGAGTCAGAGCCCACCTGACCCCTCCCCGTGTCTCGGGCATGCCATTTAGCCAGACGGTCTCAACTCAATTCCTGCTTGCTGGAATGCCCTCTTTTGCCTTTTCTGTCTGTTGAACTTTATTCTTCTATAAATAATTAAACAACTAAAATTGGCCCTCTCTGAGTATTTATAGTATAATGCAAGAAACCAATTTGGCATTCAAAAAATTACCTGTGTAATAAATGAATGCAAGAATAACTACTTTGAATTCTTCCTCTACCAAGAAGTACTTTCAGGTTTTCCTTTCTAACCCAATGGCATTTTGTTTGCATTTCTAATTTCTCAGTCTGTCCTATGATGGTATGATCTATAGGCCTGTCTCCCAACAAATGCGTGAACTCCCAAAGCCAAGGCTGGGTTTCACTCAGCTCTTTAACCCCCACAGCTCCCAGCATAGGGTTTTACACTTAGTAAGTACTTAAAATTACATACATAGGCTTGACCTATATAACATGAAATGTACTGCAAAAAATTGGGTTTTTCAATTAGCTGATGAATCCTCCCATTGTTAATAAACAAAGCCTATTTCATACAAATGCTGTTGATGTTTGAAGTTGAAGCAAACCTTTCTTTCTGATCATTCTGGTGGATTTTACATTGCCCAGTGCTTGGCTAATCCAATTCTGAGAATACAGCGTCACCGTTGGATGTTGAAATGGAGCCATTTTGGGAAGCTGAGCTGAAAACCTTCCAGTAGGAGTCATTTACGCACCTGTTGGATTGCCCATAATAAATGACACCAGCCAACACACAGTGTGATCCCCTGCACACCCTGTACCCTGACCATTCCCTCCCTGTCTGAATTTCTTGGCTGACTTTCAAGAATCTTTGGAAATTAAATATATTTTGCAGTCTCCAAAAGGTATCAAGGGATAACTTTAATAGTGACACTGAGCTATAGATAATTACATTTCTTTAAAAAAGCTTTAAAAGAATACCTTTTTACAATAAATTTTGAGTATTGGGGAATGCCTAGGAAGGGTCAGAAGGGGGGATTATAGAGAAAATATGAAAATAGTTAATAAAATCTGGCTCTTTCTAGGCAGATAATACCATAGGTTCAAAAAAAGCTTAGAAACATATATATCAAAGAAGGCAGTAGTAATACACTCAATGACTCTGTCACTCCTTTTTGTCTCCTTAGCTATTCTTCAGTATTTTCTGACCTCCATTTCAAATAACTAACCAACAAAGATTTATCAAATACCTTCCATATCTTGGTCCCAGGCTACGAGAGGCAAAAAGAGAAAGAAAAACGAAAGGATGACTGCCATCTCTGTTTTTTTTTTTTTTTTTTTTAGCTTTTAGGAATTTAAAAATTCTCTCACGTACTTGATCTCATTCAACGCAAGGTATTACTCATTTTACTGAAGAGTAAACTGAAGTTGGCATGATCAAGATCACGTGGTTTATAAGTGACTCTGTTAGGGCTCAAGCTTAGGTCTCCTGAGTCCTGACAAAAGTCCTGTGCTCTTGTGTCTCTAGCCTCTGCTGCAAAGACTCGGGTGGTTTTTAATAAATTTATGGCATACAATATATACTCCTGTAATACAAAAAGTCTTACAGGATGTCTTATATAGACTTCTGGGAAAAAAGGCGTTGCAGTTGAGTGCTTAACTTCCTCTACACTAAGATCCCCTCTGAAATGACCCAGAGAAGAATAAAAAAGAAAAAGTTGTGTTGGGGAGGGAGAATAAGTGCTAAAACAACATTGGAACTCGGCAAGTTTGCCTTGCACATGGTAGAACATTTGGTACTGTCCTATTCAATACGGTTCAGACAGGACCGCAAGGAGGAGGACACTGAGAAAAGTCTGGCAGTTCTTCTTCCTGAGAAACAGCAGTGGTTATAGGAGTCAGGAGTGGAAACACTGTGAGATCCCCACCACATCTGACTGTCCGCTTCCATCATAAAGTTTGGAGGGCCCGATGGAATGTCGGGTGTGGTTAGAGAAGAAGGCCATGGCTTGCATTGGCTCCAGATCAGGAGTATTTGAAAGCAGTAGCAGTAGGAGGCCCTAGGAGAAGCATGATGACTTCATTACACAAAAATCATACCAGAAAGCAGACTTCACATTGTAGACAACAACTCAGGGATGAAGATGGAAGCAAACACAGCTTCAACCTAATATAGAAGTCAGGCAGGGAGAAAATGAAATTCAGAAAGTCAGTGCAGGACACAGCAGCTTCTTTATTGGTAGAGAAGAAGGGTGCAGACAAGCAGCCCTAATCTTCTTCCCAAACCTGTCCGTGAGTCCAGCTTTCTCTGTCTGCCTCTGTTCCCCATTGTCTGCCCTCAATTCCAGTTTCTTCTCTACTCCCCTCCGTATGCTGGACCTCTTCAATGGTAAAATAAATTCATTTCCATCAGGAGAATCTACTCACATTGTTTATGAACAAACACCAGAACTAGAGATATACCTTTTCTTATTTCTTGTAAGTAAAAGAAAACCAACATGGGAATTATGAAAGACAGAAAATCTAGGGCTCAAAATACAGAAAAGGACAGTATCTTTTAAAAGAGTAAACATTAATCATGGGATTTAGAAAACAACTAGGAAGCTCAGATTTGAGTTCCCATGAAAGTTCAGGAAAAAGGGAAATCAAATGATAAAAGGGGCCACACAAAGGCGACAACGAAAAGGGCACTGGCTCAGAGGATGTAAAAATGAGAGTTAAGGAAACTAAAACAGAAATAGCAAAGTAAAATTTTCATTCAAAGTGAGAAAGAGTAGGAAGGTCCTGCAAAAAGTTAAAGTCAGTGACACAGAAGAGAAACTTGAAAAGCTGCCATGGAATGAGAAGAAAAAGACAAAGTGATTAAAATAATGAGAGAAAAATTGTTGAGTTTGAAGAACAGATAGTACAGAAAACACAGATAAGAGATTTTCCCGGGGAAAAAAAAAAGAGCCTAATAAGTAAAACTGAAAAAAAAGTAAAAAATATAAAAGAAGAAAACTTTCCTGAATTGATGTGTCCATAAGGATCAGGCTCAGCTTTCTGTGACCGATGCAAAACTAAACTTTAAGGGAGGCTGGGAAATATAGTTTTATTTCAAGTAGTTATTGCCTATATAAATATCAAAACTTATGTTTCGGGCCGGGCGCAGTGGCTCACGCCTGTAATCCTAGCTCTCTGGGAGGCCGAGGCGGGCGGATTGTTTGAGCTCAGGAGTTCGAGACCAGCCTGAGCAAGAGCGAGACCCTGTCTCTACTAAAAATAAAAAGAAATTAATTGG
>CAUYSK010114198.1:0-13068 GCA_963575035.1 Avahi laniger
CTGATGATTAGAGATGTTGAGCATTTTTTCATATGTTTGAATGGCTGACATATTGGTGCTTATTTCAAATTATAAGAGACTTTTAATAGATAAGAAATCACTGGCTGAGAATCAGAGTGTGTTTGCCCATAACCTCATCATTTGAAGAATGTGGAGGCCTTTGGTTAAAACAATGATAGCATTAGTCTGCTTAAGAGTAATTCAACTACATTTCTTAAAACTATTCTATAAATCAGACAGCCCTTTCTTACAATTAGTCTGAAGTGGGAGGCAATAAGTGTATGACATTCAGTCTAGGTATTATGCTGTCCTTGATACCTGGCATGATATACCCTGATGAATCAAATTCCCTTATAATAATGTTCTTTGCACTTTTCAATAATAAAGTCTGTTTGAATTCAGCCTCAAATGGATCTGGTTATAGTGAAGTCTTTGAGAGTATAATTATTATTACTCTTGTTTCTTGTAATGTTGAACCTTTTTCACCTTAGATTTCCTCCGACATTTTTATAAGTGATTTTTAAAGTTAACTCCATAATTCCACTGTAGAAAACTGGCACTACATAGCGAGATGATTGGGTTTTTAGTGAATTGTCGGCTTACACAAATGTGTATTGGAAATAGAACGAGCCCCTGGGCTCTCTGTCATTTGGTTAAACCTCGGGCATTTAGCTGACATCATTCTTTGGCATTTGCCTTTCTTCTCACACTCTTTTACCAACGAGTAATGGAAATACAGTTGTCAGCTTCAAATTATCCAAATGCGAGGAAACTAACTCCTTATAACATTCTGTCTTCCCCCATTGGAACTCCACCCAACCCCACACAGCCCCAGCACCTCTATTTTTTAGCTAATGGCAAAATAGCCCAGACAATCTCAATGTCAAACATTTAACTTAAGTCTTAGGCCATTTGCAAGGACCAATTCCTCATGCTTCACATAAAAGCAGAAAAAGACAATAATTTTCCCAGGCTGGTTTATAATGATGCATGTAATGAAAACATTCCTCCTAGACACCTGCAGCAACTAGACTAGGCTTTGAAGCATGAGATTTGATTTCTCCATTTTAGCATTCAGGCTTACAAATATTGTTATTGAACATAAAATTATCCAGTCTTTTTTAAAATACAGCTACATTATTTGATTACTTTCTACTGCCATAAATTGCAGACTGACTTCCCTTCAGTGCAGACTTTTTTTTTCTACTTGGTTTTTTTAAAGCGTCTGCCATTAATTTCCTCGAGCAATTCTTTAGTTCCATGTCAGTGGATAGTTTAAGAAGAAGGAATTACAGGTTCATTTTACTCTCTGCTTAGCGGGATACTAAACTGTCACTTCTAGGAAGATACTGAGTTTTGCTACTAACCTTCTGTAGAATAGTATATCCTCCTCTCTACTGGGTCAGAGACTTGTGCCTTGACATAATTCAGCTTTTCCTGGATTCTTGTACTCTCTTCTCCCAAGTCAAAAAATCAGTTCATCCACTGGGGCCACCAATTGTCTGCATGTAACAAAAGGGCACCATCATTGCTTGCTGGGAACCAATCCTTGTATTTGTGCTACTCATCAGTTCAAGCCCTGACTCACGGCTTTCTTACAGTCCAAAGAAAGGTAGTGAGACCAGTGTAGTAGAGAATGGATTTTGAATTTTCCCAGGTATTAAACTCCATCCACCACTACCCAAAACAGAGCACTGCAGGTTATTTTTAAAAGCGGTTGTCTTATTGAAACAATTAGAACAATTTCCTAGTAATTTGAGGCCAAAGATAGGACTTCCTTGGGAATATTTTGAAAATTAGTTTTTAACATCAATTATTAGGATAAATTTATGTGTTTTTTTTCCTCTTCACTATTTTAGATTTGACCATAGGAAATCCTTTGGAACCTCACCATAAAGAAAAAAAAAAATTCAGTTGGAGCCAACAATCAATCACAATTTCAGAATACTTGATTACCAAAAAGACCAAGAAAGAATAACCTTTCATCACTCTTCATGAAAGCATGTGTCAAAGCTGACAGCAGTTGCTACCTATGTTATGGGGTGGTTGAAAAGATAGATTTGGTAACAACATTTTTTTCCCATGTTTTGAACATGGAAAAATGGCCTTTGCTTTGTGGCTACAGACCTTATTTGATGGACCTTATATTGCTTTCAATGAGAAAAAGGAGTAGTTAGTAATAATCAATGTAATTTTAAACCCCAGTGTTTTTATTTATGCCAGAGATCAATATCTCTATAGGAGCACTCCTTTCAATCAAACACACCATGGAGAAATTCTGTTCATCAGCTTAACCATATCCATTTCTCAGCATCAATGATTAAATAACTTCAGCATGTATGAATTTGTTTTGGGTGTCTTTAAAGTAGGCTAATTCTGTTCCAGTTGAATGTCCTTGATTATATGGTACTCAGACAGAAGAGGATTATAAACACTAGAAACTATTCAAATGTCTTTGTGTTAATTAAATTGCCAGAAATTTTATCATGAGGCTGTAATGATTCCAAGGCCCTGGCAGGATGTGGCTCCTTTAAAAGGAGCAACACCCTGGGCTGGCGGCCTCCCTTGCTGACTGAGCAGGGCTGCAATCAGCCTGTGTGCTACAGTCCCTGGGAACTTGGCAAAGCAGCACTTTGGTACTAAGTGGATGTACGGAGGTTTTGCAAAGAGATTTTAAAAATATGTGCAGTATATCAGACCTTGAATCTGCTCAAATCAGGACAAGGTTTCCTATCTTTTTAATTTCAAAGTCCAGCACCGCTATTAAAACTTGGAAACGTGACTTCTCTTCACCCTCACTGCCTGCTAGAACTCATTTCGTGAACGATATTTTAGGAATTTTCTCTTGATTCTTATCATTGTATTTTCTTTTCCACTCTTCAGAACTTGACAGAAAATGTCCCATGCATTCTTCTCTCTCATGTGAACTCTGAAAAGCCCTCTGGGAGAGTATTTTCCCCCTAGCTTGGCTTTGAATGTGGGAACCTTATGATACAATGTGATAGCGAACAATGTGAAATTGTTGGTGCAGTGATAGCAACCAGGTCCATTGAAAACTCCTGCATGTTCTGAAAGAGGCTGGATGGGTTGCTATGAAATGTGTCTCCGTGGAGGTTTTATTCTGGAGTGAATTGTCTCCTCCAATATGTTATCCACAGTAAGAAACTTGGATTTTTCTCAATATTGCAAGAAGCCTTCTTTCTTGGACTGCTGAAACTTTTTACACTTGAAATTTGAAGCCAGGTAAACCTTTCACGTTTCTTTTGGAACCTGACACTACCCAGTTTACTAAAAGATTTGCCAAGATTTGATGAACTTTTCTATGAACCTCGGGAAATTTCACGCTAGGGCTGAAACTGGAAACGAGGCACATTTCACGAGGTGTCAGATTTCCTTCTGACCAGCTTGCCTGGCTCTTCCACCAGGTTGTATTAATTATTTCCTGCCTCAAGATGAGGGGGAAAGATTAACTGGTCTCACACACCACCAAATAAAATATTTCTAAGGAAAAAGGAGTTTCACCAAATACATATCTGAAGAAGTTGCCTTCACTTGAGATCACGAGATCATGTCATTTTTATCTGAGCTCATTCCTTAACCAGTAGCTTTGTTACAACACAGATGGTGCTCTGTAAAAAGGAAGCACAAATGGAGACTGAAACCATATTTTGACTATCTATTATAATAATGATAATAGCAAGACCCACAATGATAGCTTCAGAGGGAAAAGAAGGAAGGAGTAAAAGAACTTTAGAAGATGTTCTTGGATTAGCAAATTTACCAGTGTATTCATTGACCCAACTGAGTTCTTGATATGGAAAAGGGAATTCACAAACAAACATAGTTTTTAAAACTTTACAAATATAGTACATCTAAGCAAGCCATCTTGTGTAATTTTCTTTCCTATTTTCCAAGCGAATGAAGTCTCTATGTCCCTAAATAAATAATCCTTCTTTCTTAAATATTTGTGTGAACGAGGCTTTCTCAGCCTTGGCACTATGACATTTTGGGCTGGACGATTCTTTGCGGTCGGGGGCTCTGTCCTGTGCGTTGTAGGATGGTTAGCAGTATCCCCATTCTCTTTCCATTAGATACCAGAATCACTTCCCCCTCACTCAGTCATGACAGTCAAAACACATAACTCCAGACACTGCCAAATGTCCCCTGTGAGGCAAAATTGCCCCCAGTTGTGAACCATTTGTTTAAATATTGTGTGCCCTATGTCTCCAAATGCCTCCAAATTCTGCAATTTACATGTCAGTTCTTTTTCATGACTTCAGATTACTTTACGGATATATATATCAAGACTACAATTGCTAAACAACTCCAAGGAACATCTAGAAACAATTACAAAACCTATGAGTTGGAAGAGACCTTAGGAAAAAGAGAGGATTATATAATAACAATAGTGGAATCAGTGGCAATAAAAGAAATTCTGAAGTGTAAACCTATGAATGAGGGGAAAAAAAGGCATCCTAAAAAAATACAAATATCAATGCCTTTTGAAATTTTTGAAGAGCCAGTATGTGAAAATTGTCGCTGACTTGTTCTGCAAAATACTAGATAGAGTCATACTGTCCAATATAGTAGTCACTAGACACATGTGGTTATTTAAGTTTAAATTTAAAGTAAGTAAAATTAAATAAAATGGAAAATTCAGTTCTTCAAGTCACTAGTGCTCGAAGCCATATGTGGCTTGTGGCTACCCTAGTAGACAGTTCAGATAAAGAACATTTTCATCAAGAAGTTCTACTGGCCAGTGCCTACAGTGCAGAAGCAATAAGTGGTAGTTACTGTGAGATAAATTTCAACTTAAAATAACAACAAAGAAATTTTTAAAAATTAGAGTTTTGCCACAGTTATCCTCTCAAATAAGATTTGAGTAGACACCAAGAAAGAATTCTTGCTAGGTAGACAGCTACCTGGATGAACAGAATCCTCTAACCCAGATTCAAAAAGGCCTATGTATGAGTTTTTATAATTTTTTATGTAATAAAATATTCATAATTTCTAAACGCAACCTCATAAAATTGGAAGAAACATTCATATTTTAAAATTGAGACATTTCAAATATTATATAACCTCTAGATTAAAATAATATTTACAAAATGAAGACTGCTTATTTAAAATTTTCCTCTGTGGTAAGGCTTGTTCACACCTTATCTGCCTTTCAAAAAAAAGTTTATATTATTATGTCAATATTCTCAAGTGAATTCCAGCCACTTATAAAATATGAACCTTGGTTGTGTGCCATTTCAATTCATATAGTATCCAAATTCACGATTTAGACCTGTATTATAGGAAATGAAAAACAAGAACTTAGGATGCTCAGAGCATGAGGAGGTAATCAGAGACAAAAATCAAATGCTACGCCACTTTGACAGGAAAGGTATTGCTCTTACATGTAGCAAAACAACATCCCGTTAAAGGACAAAGGGCTCTGTGAGGCATCTGAAATTCAGATGATAATTTAGGACAAATTATTCTCAAAACAATCCTCATAAAATAAAATAAAAATACCCCATATATACAGTTGACGCTTGCACAACATGGGTTTGAACTGCATGGGTCCACTTATACATAGATTTTTTTCAGTAAGTATATCAGAAAAATTTTTGGAAATTTGTGACCACTTGAAAAACTTCTAGATGAACCACATAGCCTAGAAATATTAAAAAGTTAACAAAAAGTTAGGTATGTCATGAATGCATAAAATATATGTAAATACTAGTCTATTTTATTATTACCATAAAATATACGCAAATCTATTATAAAAAGTTAAAATTTATCAAGACATACACACACATACACTTACAGACCATACATGGCACCATTTGAAGTCAAGAGAAATGTAAACAAATGTAAAGATACTATATTAAGTAATAACTGTATAATATTAACTGTCATACATACTGTCCTACTGTAATAATTTCATAGGCCCCTCCTGTTGCTAGTGCAGTGAGCTCACGTGTTGTGAATAGCCACTTAAAACTCCGTGTGATGCTAATCATTTCCATGTGAACAGTTCATGTCTCCAGTAAATTGCAGATCACAGTACAAAGTGATCTCTCAGGATTCTCACGTGTTTTTTAATCATATTCAGTGCAATACTGTAAACCTTGAATAACACCATGGGACCCATAGGAAGTACCGCCAGTGATGCTGGAAGTGGTCCCAAGAAGCGGAGGAAAGTCAAGACATCAGAAGAAAAGGTTCAATTGCTTGTTACGGGCCGTAGATGGAGGGCCGCAGCTGCAGGTGGCCACCATTTCCGACTGATGATTCCTCTTGCAAATAGATGAAGTAAACTTACAAGACTGATAAATACGGTATTGTAAATATGTTTTCTCTTCTTTGATTTTATTAGTAACATTTTCTTTTCTCTAGCTTTATTGTAAGAATACAGTATATAGGACTTATAACATAAAAACGTGTTAATTGTTATCTGTGATGGTTCTGATCAGCTGCAGACTATTTGCAATTAAGTTTTTGGGGAATCAAAAGTTATACTCTTTGACTGTGTAGGGGTAAGCATCCCTAACTCCTGCACTGTTCAAAGGTCAACTATACATCTCTCCTTATCTATGACCCATTTTTTTCCCAAAGTATAAAATCCATTCATAAAGTATGCAGGCAAGCACGCACACAATTGACCAACCTGATTCACTGAATTTCAAAGAATCAACTGGTACTTATTGAGAAGTTTATTTTATTTATGATCTTTATTTTACTTTGTACTATTGGTAAGGACAAAAAGAGGACACAATTCCTGCCCTCCAGGAAGCTTAATGATTTTGATACACTGCAGTCACACAAATACAATGAAAGAATGATTGTAGGCAATACTAATAATCCACAGGGCAATTATCATTGACACAGTAAACAGATTGTTGCAGCTATAGCAGTGGAGCAGTCCCGGCTTCTGGGCTGGAAGTAGGATAGGGAAATGATAGTTGAATAATTGAGCAGAGTCCAGCTGTGGGTAGCCTTAAAATTAGGCAGAAAATCATAGAACTGATGTGTTGGGAAACAGAAAGTCTTTACACACTCTTGTTCAATTAAGGAGCACAATGAAATAGTGCTTCAGAAATATCACTGGACACACACCGTAGAATGAACTGGAAGTGGGGGAGGTGGAGAATAATACTGGCAGGGGGCCTCCTCAGAAGCCTGTTACAGGGATCATGTCGTGACAAGATGAGTTGCTGGGATTAACTTGTGGATGATGGTGAAGGCTGAGGAAGAACATTCTAGTAATGAAGAATATTAAACACTGGTATGGATTATAGTCAGGAGTTTGACATATCTATTGGATAAACTCACATATAGGCTTCCCTAAAAAGAGGATAGTAGGCTGCCAGTTTCTCAAAGAATCTTTCAGCCCCATGGTGCTCTGATTCTCAGCAAAGGAGAATCACAGAGGAATTAGGTTATTTCTTTTCTTGATCTTTATTCTGCCACTCCTTGCTGAGCCGCTGGCATGCTGGAGAAGATCACATACTTTCTCTGTGCCTCAGTTTTAGTATCCATAAAATATAAATTGGTTTGTTACCTGTCTCACAGCAAGGCTGTAGAGCTTGTGAAATATTGGACCCTAGGAAACACTGGGCATTTGGGAGAAAAAAAAATTCTTGCAATAAATAGGAGACAGAGATCTCCTAAAATTAGATATACACGTTACCTATGAGAGCTGCATATTTCTTACCCTGCAGGCACCCAGACTCTATCATGTACGAATATATTCACACACATGAACTCTGAACAGTATAGAATATTAAAGTCTACAAATCTTCTAAAGTTCCAGAATCACAGTGATGAATTATAAATGTGAACACTTTTTTTAAAAATCTAGTCAAGCTAAGTAATTTTTCTGTGCATTTAATACTCTAGAAAGGAATGTGTTAAATCAATGTTAAGACAAAATGAAGGATATTCATGAGCAGTTGTTAGAAGGTGAAAACAGGTAAATCATTCTCTTTTAATCAACACCACCGACAACCAGTTACCATCTCCTGGTCACCAAGCACATCAGTCCCAACCTCAGAGAGGACTACTAGGTGGTAGGTACCAAAAGACCACACAGGAAGTACTTAATTCATGGTTGGAACAGGCTGATGTCAAAATAGGAAAATTTCTCAGGGAACATCTAGTTTAACCCCTTCAAGTAGGTGAAGAACCTGATGCTCAGGATGATTAAGTGACAAGTGCAAGGTCGCAGTGTAACTAGAGTGAAAGACAGAACTGGCACCCTTGGCCCAGGGACACACTGCTCACTTTTTGTGCATCAGAATTGCTCTTGGTGGCATATAGAGTAATCATGAATGTGCCATTTCTGAGACAAAGTGATACTATTTCCCCTGCTGGGGTTCCAACCTTGCTAGAAGACCAAAACTGAACAGTGGCAGCAAAGGGGTGGGAAAAGGGAGTAAACAAAAGACTTGGAATATTGGGATCAAAAGTCTCCTTTCAGGAGGTCTAGGTTATCTCCACTACTTCACCCTCATTACAAATACCCAGGCCTACAGGAAGGAAAAGGAGGAGTTACATTATAACTCGTATTAAAGACAAAAATATCTGCTAGATAAGAAATAAAGAAACTTAAGAGGCAAGTTTCTCTTTTTGATGTATTAGAAAATACGAGGGGTTGCTACTGAGAAATCAGAAGTAATCATGAAAAAAGTGAACCTAAGGGAGTGAATTTAACGTCAAAGACTTTGGAGACTAGAATGATGTGTCTAAGAGGAGGAGAAAAACTCTCTCATTGGATCCGCATATTGGACATGAGGAACTTTCCAAATTGGGTGAATCAGTATCTTCTAAAGAAATAAATTGCTGGTTTCACAGAATGTTAAGATGGCTTTTCACGTTTAGGATAGCCTTGAAGAGAGATGAGGTGTGTCCATTGTCTAACAGTGGTTGGTGACTCTCAGAGAAGGAGTTCAGAATTGTTCATGTGTTGACTTGAGAGGACAATAATGCAGGATACAATAATGTGCAGGACTTGAAGGAGAATTTGTTTATGCTTCCTGAACCCACCAACTTCTATCACGTTTGCTTATTCATGTGAACCAGACAATTAGAGGGACGAATAATGAAGCAAAGAAAGAGAGAGAATCTATATCTGGTGATTTTGATTCCACAAAGAGATGGATTAAGAACACAGAGACACATACTATTCAAAAATTTTCTTCAAATTTACTCACATGGTTTAATAGAAAGTATTTACATGATGTTGAATAACAACTCTTTTTTTTTTCAGAAGCCTATCACCCAGTACATGAAAACAGTCAAAGGGGCTGGTGGGGAAGTGTTATTGGTACAATTATTTATAGGCTTGATGACCTAATCAAAAAATATTAACTTGAATTTTAAAAAAGAGAGATAATTACTCAGGTAAATTGATAAAGATGGAAATAATCAAAAGCAGCAGATGGCATATATGGAAAGTATTAATTCAAGAGAAAAATAACAGGAAATAACACCAGGGCAATATTAACAGTCTAAGACTATTAAGGTACAGAGAATGCTATAGTAAAGCAAGCTTGAAATTTTTACAAAATAGCTACACCTGTGTGTTAATGTGATTTTAAACATAGCATTGAACATTGTGTTTACCAAAAGCAGATCTGTTAGAAGTGGGGAGAGTATAGTACCAACAGAACGAAACTTAGGCAGTGGCACAAAATTTCGTCAGCCATGAGGATAAATTAGAGAAAAGGCCATTTAGGTGAAAATTTCAAAGAGAGAGAGAAAGAGAGAGGGAAAGAAAGAATATCATGGAATAAGAGGACACTTTTGATGTAGCATGACTACTTATCCTTGTTTGTTTAATAATCTCATTCTAATCCGTGTTCCAAGTGTAATTGCTAATAGCCTATCTTTTACTCTCAAAAGTGTCTGGTTTGAATAAAAAGCATGTGGTGCTCCTAGTTGAAGGAAAATATACCACAAATTTAGATTACATTTACACATGTATAGTATGCTGATTTTAAAAAAAAGTGTTATGTTAAAACTGGGTTTTTCTACATTTTTTTTAAAGAGACTAACAAACTAGAGTAACCCAGGCTAGTAAAGAGCTGTGAATTATATCGTAAAATAATCAATTCAAGAACTAAAACAAGAGAAGACTTAAGTCTGGCATAATAATGTCTTCATTCTCTTAATAAGTGTTTCATGAAATAATGGTGATTCAGCTTCATCTTTAATATTGTAGCAGGAACATCTATGATTAATGGGTAGAATTTATGGAAAGGCAGATTTCAATAAATTGTAAGCAAGTTCTTTCTAGTAGTCAGAGCTGTTGTTAAAAGGAATGAACTACTTTGACAGCTTATGACAGTTCAATTGGAGGCTGGATTTCTGCCAGTCATGGATGTCACAGAAGGAAATTTCACTTTCCTGGAAGTCTGGACTCAAGTACTCTCAAGATTTTATGTATTCATGACTTAAGTCTTCAGCAAATGAATAGTATGCCTCTTCTTTGAGCTCTCTGTATCTCGGTAAAGGCACATGGCCAATATCCATTTGGAAATATAGATTTATAAATAAATAATATTTATTGTTTATAAATTTATAAGCAAATAATATTAAGCACCCATTTTATATTAGAGTCTCGCACATATAGTACTACATTTAATCTTCATCATAATCCCATAGGAAAGTCACTGTTAACCCTTCCTAACAGAGAAGGAAGATGAGGTCAGAAGGCTTTTTATGTGCCCAAAGTTAGTTAAAAACACAAAGAATGGGGATTCCAATAAATAGCCTGTAAAACCAATTTATTCAAGTTAATTTTTATTTTGTGCTCTTAACATTCAGTGGTACACACTTCTGGGAAAAGTGCTGTAATGTCGTATTGTTTCACCTTTTTCTGTATTTTCCTTAAAATCTCTCCAGCATAGCTGTTTAATGCAGAAAATTAAATATCAGATAATACCAAAGGAATGTGCTCTAGAGTATCTTTCTCTTCCCCTCTGCGTGTGTGATCCCTTTTGGCAATGCAACTCCTTTCTTTGCTCTTATGGCTAAAATTAAACCAATGAGAAGTATTTGCCTCAAAGTACATGTTCTCTTAATGAAACACAACTGGACTTAAAGGTCAATAGATTAACAAGGGAAAAGTGTTCCTTATCAGGTATGCAGAGAGATAGTGCCAGTGTTGGCATTTGGGGCATAAGAGAAAGAAGAGTTTGGGGGCGGGGTAGAATGGACAGGGAACAGGAACATCAGGTTAGATGAGAGGGAAGTGAGGAGGTAGATGGATGAAACAAGGGAAATGTCTTGAAAGTCACATTCAAGCTAACGATAATCTACAGAACATCAATGATATGGTTAAGAAATCATTTGCCCTAGAATTATTGCAAAATAATAAATAATATCAAACTTCATAGGTGTGCAGCATTTATGCTTTACGGGCCATGTTTGCTTGCATTACCTCATTGGATTGTCGTCAAATTTGCAGAAAATAGACATAATTGTCCTGTTTTACTGAAGAGGTCACTGGGCTCCGGAAATATGAATGACTCACCAATGCCCATAAATCAGGAGTAAGAGTAGATATTGTTTTTCTACTACATTCCTTTTATTCTACAAATACAGTATCTGCTCCTTTGAAGAGCACTGTCTGCCTGATATAAAATTATATGGGAAAAAAAAGAGTTTTGACTCTTTATAGAAATTCTAAGCCCAAAGTTGTTTATAAAAGGATTTGGATACCATCTCTATTTTTATACCATCCATATTTTATTTGAGTTGATGTTTCTGTTTTGTGTGTATGATCATGCTGAATGGATAATTCCATTTGGTGATTTTAGGTTAAACTCTTCAGGACTCTTTAATGAAAAAAAATTTTGAAAGGTCATCTATCTCTAGGCTGCCAAACAAATCTTGACTGGTTTTCATTTTTGCTATTGATCCAGGTCATCTGAAGTATTCCACACCAAGGATCAAAGAAAGTCACACTTTCCTTGTCAAGATCAGCTTTATGGAGCCAAAAGGCAGTCGGACTGCTTTTACAACCAAGAAATAACTTGTCTGCCAGACAGTGTGATTCGCTGTGTTAAGCCATATGACTTCCAGCGGTGTTTTTTTTTTTTTTCAAGATTTTCTTTTATTCCTAAAACATATATTAAATATCACATAAGTAGCAACATACACAGGATAAAACTGATAGTAATTTATTCTATTCCTTTGTAAAGGAAAAACAGAAAATAGAGTTATTGGGCTGTATACATTGACTAACAGACACAGCATAAAGGACTAGGAGAGAGTTCGGTTTCCTTTCAAAATGAGATGAGCGGAGTCAAATTAGAAGGGTTTGTGGTGTATTGTGATTTTTCGGAGTTTATTCGGTTATGTGTTGTGCCTTCTCAAGTTCTTCATATGGAATCATTTGAGAATCAGCAGAGCTTACCAAGCTGACTCATGTTGTTAGAACTGGAGAATTGGAAGTGATAATTTGATTTACAAGAGCTTTTGGGGGACACTGGGGATGGGGATAAGAGATGTAGCTTTCTCTTGGCATAATCCTATAATGTCCTTTTCACACGCATGAATGTGTTACAAGCAAACACACAAACATTCCTTCTCATATTGTATTGATTTAGAGATTATAAAGGAAACCACAGATTGCTCACCAAAATATATTCTCCCCTTCTTCCATAAAATTAGCCCATGGTTGCATTGCTACACTGTTCCTCAGCTCCCCATGCAGTTAGGTATGGCCATCAAATCTATTTCTCACAAATGGACTATTAAGAAAGAGATGTCGGCCGGGCGCGGTGGTTCATGCCTTAATCCTAGCTCTCTGGGAGGCCGAGGTGGGTGGATTGTTTGAGCTCAGGAGTTCAAAACCAGCCTGAGCAAAAGCAAGACCCCGTCTCTACTAAAAATAGAAAGAAATTAATTGGACAACTAAAAATATATAGAAAAAAAAAAAACTAGCCAGGCATGGTGGCGCATGCCTGTAGTCCCAGCTACTCGGGAGGCTGAGGCAGGAGGATCTCTTGAGCCCAGGAGTTTGAGGTTGCTGTGAGCTAAGATGACACCACGGCACTCTAGCCTGGGCAA
>CAUYSK010114200.1:0-15241 GCA_963575035.1 Avahi laniger
ATGGGATAGAGATGTATGTTTAAAGATTTTTATATAATAGGAAACAGAGGGGAAGGCAAGCAAAGCGTACAAGAGTAAATACTCCATCTCACCATGATTACATACTGACTTGGAAGGCTGTCCATATATATTAAATGCAAGTCCATATGGTACTTTTATATAGGAGTGTGTGTGTGTGTGTGTGTGTGTGTGTGTGTTGAGTCAACAGTACTGATTCCTCTCCTCACTTTAGAGGAGAGGAAACTGCCATCAGGGCTAGTTAGTAAAAATAGAAAGTGTTAGTGAAAGTAGTCAGTGCGTTCAGGAGAATACCTGTAGATTGCCAAGACCCAGTGAACAGACAGACAAAATAGGAGAGAAAACCACAGATGTTTACTTTGTCGTAACCACCAAGGGAGATGAGCCAAGGGCGCAGCTGGAGTTTGACCAGGTGGAGTGAGTGCCAGCAGAGCTGACCAGGGCAGGCCCCCACCAAGACAACAGGGCTCTTGCCCCACACCTGTGACATTAAAAGGTAGAAGTCCACCTTGAAATGAAGTGAGTGGTGATCTTAATAGCAGCCCCACCTTAGGGGAGGGGACGGAGAAGAGGAAGCAAAGGCAGAATCCAAATCCTGTGCAAGAGGATGAAGTCAGGTAGCCACCGGAAGAGAGCCCTGGGGCCGACCCACTTTCCTATGGGAGGCCAGTGTGGCTGCAGCGCACACTGCAGGTGGTGCTTGGTCCCTGCTAGGGCCCAGGAGAGCCGGCTGCCCAGGGCTGGGAGAGAATGAGGGGTCTGCCGTGCAGCAGGGCCCCACGCTGTGATACATCTGGTTCCAGCTCTGGCATCGCCTCTTGCCTTCCCGGCCCTTTTCTTTCTCTGTGTCACCTGTGGGGCTGGACCCCGCTGGCCAGGGGTCTGCCTTTCCCCAGCCCCAGGTGCCTACCAGAGGGTGGTGGCTTGTGGGGGACGTCCAGGTACCTCAGGGCACAGGCCCTAGCCTTGGCCACATTTTCTCTTTCCCGGAGGTGGCCTCCCCAAGCTCCCCCGTCGCCTGGCTGCTCTTTCTCCCTATACACAGAAGGCAGATGACCAGGCTCCCTTCATGCTTAGTGGAGTTGGTGGGCTCAACGGGGTGTAGACCTTTGAGACACAGGGGACATGTTTGCTCCTCTTGGGAGAGGGAGAACAATATCCTTGGGCCTTAGTGACTTGGTCACCATCCCCACCAGAGCAGGGGTGGAAGAACAAGTGTAATCTCTGCAAGACACACGGCTGCTCACATACTCTGAAAGGTATGTGTGGGTTTCTCTGGGCGATAGGATTATGGATGATCTTCCTTTTCTTTTTATATTGAATGACTATTTTAGGATGAACTCATGTTTATATGAAGTGTAAAGATCCCTTTTTATTTTGAAAAAAGAAAATTGGTTAATCTTGTCTTGAGAGTTTTGAAATCAGAAACCTGTTTCCATATATCTTGGGTTCTTAGCCTGAACCCACGGACTCCTACGTTGTCCCACGTGGTTTCGGGGGTCCTCCAGAAACCAAATTCAAAAGAATGTGTGGCAGTCCTCTCTCAGGGGTGAGGATCAATAGCTTTTATCCGATTCTCAAAGAGGAGGGTGGGGGATCCAGGGCACAGGAACCTCAGAGAGACACGGTCTTCTCATAGTTCTTTTCCGGGCCTGTCCTGGACATCTCTGTCATTACCAGTTTCTGTCACGACATGGAGTCTTTGGCGTTGGCATCCTCTAATCCAATGGACATGTTAGGGTGAGGCCAGGTACCAATGGCTTCCAGAGGAGAGTGGGGTTTCCAGACCCCCCAGGAGGCTGCAGCAGGGGCCACACCAGGCCACAGTGGGAGCCCCGAGCTGAGGCAGTGGGTGGATGTAGGTCCCAGCAGCAGATGTGGGAGGGAGGGGTCAGGCGGCGTGGAGCCCAGAGCTTGTGAGTGGCCTGGTGGGGGAGCTCCAGGCTGACAGAACGCACTGGGCCTCCAGCCCCTCGAGCCCCCGGCCGTGGTTCCCTGGCTCCCTGAGTGCTACCAGGCTTAGCAAAAGCACTTCCCAAATTCTTACCCAATGTGATTCTCTGCGAGGCAACATTAAGAATGAGGGAAACAAGGAAGGTTGATGTTATAGTGTGGCCCAAAGTGGATAGGTCAAAAAGGGAAAAGTGGATTCAACTGTTCGGTCAGTCTTGTCTATGTAAAACCAAGTATCTCACAGGCTGCAAATGTGGACTTGGCCTTTCACATTCCAAATGTCTAACATGCTGTGCAGCCTTTCAAAGCAGTGACTAAAGGCAGATAACACAACTGTGGGATCTTTGTTTGGTTCTGGCTTGCACTTGACAATGACAGCAGACATGTTTGTGTTCAGTTCAGGGTAGAGGCAGGGTGGGCATTTAAGATAATTTAGTGGGTTGAAGAGCACTAAGGGAATTGTGGGAACTGACCACATTGAGCACATCATTATCGCTTGGCAGACACGTGAAGGAAAGGGAATTTAAGAGACTTTTGGATTATTGGGAGGGGGAGTTGGAGGAATTAGGTGACAGGGCTAGAGGTGTCTTAGTTTCTGTGAAGGGTGTGGACACAGGGGTTCAGCATCCCTTCCTGATCCCAAGTTGAAGGGGACACCTTTTAAGAGCCTGTAAGAAATAGGAATAATCACGTCAAGGGGACGGATGTGGAAAATAGTATTTCTCGATCCCTTACCAGATTCCACTCACAGGTAACATCTCAAGTCATCCTCGCCACCACGCTGATGTACAGGCATCACCATCTTCATTTGACAGATGAAGGAAATGAGGCATAGAGAGGCTCACACAGCTAGGAAGTATGGAGGCAGGACTGGAACCCACATCTTTGTGTAGCCCCCAGCCCCAGGCCATCTCCCTGCATTCAGAACCACGGGCAGTCACAGCAGCAGGGGCAACTGAGGACACAGACTTCAGTGGAGTCCCAAGGAAGAGGTGACTGTAGTCCCCTAAGAGGTGACAGCCCAGATTTGAAGTCCCAACAAGGGCAAGGCAGGCCCTGGAGCCAGGAAGGTAAAAAGCAGATAGATCGTGTGGCTGGACCCTGACCCCAAGAGGTTCTTGCTGGTGTAGCCAACATTCTGGCCCCATTGGGCTCACGTTCACTGGGACACTGTGGGCCTCTGATGCCTAATTGTATCTGCCCAGCGTCTGTGTGATCACAGGAAGAGCTGACAGCAAATCACACAAACTCAGAATAGTGGGAGGCAGGGATTTGGAGGTTACCTGACAATCCCACTGCAAAACAGTGTCTTCCACATAGGACAGGCTATCTTTCCTGGAAAGGGCCCTTATTGGCACAGCTGCCTAGAGTCAGGTCCCCATCCCTGGACCAGTTTTCACGGCAAGGACAGGGTCGTGGAGGAGCAACATGGCAGCCCCCACTAGGCCATGGCGTTGGTGTTGGGGGAGGAGCCACTTCCGAGGGAGGATGGGGCTGTCTCCACAGCAGGAAGGGAGGGGCCGTGAGCTGACCCAGGCATGGGGGCACCTGTGAGGAGCTTGCATATGACAGGTTCCTAAGGTGAGAGCTGGTGGAAGAAGGCCAGGTATGCAGGTAGACTTTTGTCCTCTGCCCTGTGCTAGGGCCTCAGTGTGGAACGGTGAGCCGGGACCAGGGGTGCTGGCTTGGCACCCTGAAGGAAAGACACTGGACTGTCTCGTGCTAATCAAACTGACTCCCAGATGACGAGCTGGCAGCAGGCACCTGGCTGTAACGTACCTGCTGTCCCTGAGGATCGCTGAGCTGTGGGAATAACTAAGGCATCCCCATTCGCGAGGGCCAGACAGGGGCTGTGGCCTGGGAACCTGCTGTTTTGATCCGACCCTGACCCTCGGCCCTTGCCCTTCCTTCCTTCTATTCCATGGGGATCATCAATAGAACAAACAGAAATTAAAATAAGCAAATCACCATAAGATGAGACATCTCCCTCCAGAGAAGCTTATAGTGTTGGCTACTGAGCCCTGTTGATTAGGTTGTATTTTGCTCGAGGCTGTTATTAACCGTTCATAGTAACTAACCAGTATTCCCTTTATATCCAAGTCTTCACTGCAACATTCCTGTAGCTGCACCCCCAGACCCATGTCCAGGGAGAGCAGGAGACACCGTGACTGAGGAGGCTATCTTCTCTTTAAGGTCTCTATACTTTCTCGTTTCCTTTTCCTATTTATAAAATAATATCTGCCTGTCCTCCTCAAGTGGGTTGTGAGCTCCATGAGGGCAGGGACTTTGTCCATCTTACTCTGCAGAACCCCCAGCAGGAGCTCAGTAAATGTTGGTTGACTAGATGCACAGACGCATAAACACCAGGCCTGGGGGACTTGGCAAGTCCTTTGACCTGCCTCTGCCTACGGTCTGTCATCTGCTGCGGGTTACTCTTCCTGGGGTGAGGTCCAAAGCTAGAAAAGGCAGAGGGGGTCAGTCTGGCTTTGTCCTAGTCAGGACTGTGAAACGTGCCGGCGGAGTCACTTTGTGGGCGCTTGGTGGGTGCGGTGGACAGGGGCGATGGAGCAGCATCTGATTGTTTTACTTGAGATTCGAAGAAGTTTGTGGTCGGCTGCTCTTGAGAGTGAGGGGGCCCACGGAGATGCTTCAGAGGTCATGTTCTCTGCCATTTCTTTGAAGCGGAGACCATGTCGTGATCTTTATACTGAGGAGTGTAGATGTGTGGATGAGATTAGAGTGATCACAGATGAGCTGAGTGGGGCAAGCAGCCATCAGTGACAGACTTGTCACAGGTGGCTTGTAGCTTGTGGAAATTTTCCCGCCTACTTGGTAACCACACCACAGATTGCATGCCTGTCGGGACAGAATTAATCATCAATAATAGTTGTATCTTATTCTGTGATTCATGTCAGTCATGGTGGCAGAGTGGCCCCAGGACACTTGTTTAGACTCCTTTCCCACCTACATAGTGAAACTCCTTATCCTCCCATCTCTTTATCTGCCCACTGTTCCTTCTGACGCCCCCACAGTCCCTTTCTCTTGTCCTGTGATGTCTGAGCTGCTGTCATCTGCTTGGGTCAGCAGCTGGAGGAGCTGGGGGCCTGGGCAGAGCCTGTTGGGAGGCGCGGGGTCCTGCAGTCCAGGCTGCCCCCGGTCCCCAGCTATCCCTCAGCCCCTTTGTCCAGATGAGCAAGGCGAGCCCCGGAGGGCTGATGTGGCAAGTTGCGCAGCGCCTGGCAGAGGCAGCCTCCAGCCCAGGCCTGCTCCCTCAGGTTCCTCTTCAGCCCGCGGGGGACCCGAGGCACACCTGGAGCCAGCCTACTGACTCTTGTCTGCTGTGCTTGGCCCTCCTCTCCCCTTCCCCTCCATGTAGCTGGCTTCATTTCATCCTTCCAGGCTCAGGCTGGCTGGGCTCTGCTTGGGGTCTTCTCTGGGAGGCCTGTCTTGGGTTAGGCAACCCTCAGGGCTCCACTGAGGATTCAATGAGCTGTTTCACCAGAAGCATGGAGCACAATGCTTGGCTCAGTTCAGCAAGCGTTTCTGGACGGCCTCTCCTCTGCCAGTCAGTGGGGTATATAAACCTGGAAGAGGCTGAGTCCCAGTGCTCTGCACGTTTGGGATGGTGGGGTGACAAACAGGATACCCCTGCTTACATGTACTGTGGTTTGAGCTGTGACAGCAGCAGGAACTGGGTGGGCTCATAGAAGAGGACATGGAAACTGCCTGGGGATTCAGGGGGAGCTTCCTGCAGAAAGTGACCCCCAGGATCACTTATGGTGTTAGCCAGATTTGGGGAGCAGAGCAGAGCTGAGGGTAGAGTTGCAAGTAAATGGAAGAGCATGGTTGAGAGCCATCTTGTTGGGGTGAGGAGGCTCTGGGCAGTTCAGAACAATGAGAACCAATTCGGGGTGGGGGGTCGAGATGGAGCTGGGAGGCTTCTCTGCCCACGGCTTGAAGGCATCGGAACCTCCTTTAAATGCCTGATGTCTGGAGAACACCTGGAAGGGCCCCTCCTGGACTGACAATGCATCCTGGTGACGTAGGGAGGCACAAATAGCACAGGGCGATCTCTCAGTCTGAACCAGTAGACAGGGCTGACTGCCCAGATGCCAGAGGAAGTCCGGATAAAATCTTTCTGGACAGAAGTTCTCGTTCTGATCATTATCTGATCCTTATCTGTGGTTTTCAAATCACTGCTTCCTTGGGTCATGGGTGGGTCATGTACACCCAACCACCGTGGTTCCCAAGTGGGAGCCCCAACAGGCCTCACCCCAGGTGCTTACAGATAAACCAGCAAACTGTGGGGACTCTGGGACACCCAGGGTCCCCACCTGTGCCCCTCTGTCCCTGTGTCACTCATATTATCCTGGCTCCTGAGCTGCTCTTCTCCCTGCCCAGGCTCCAAGGGAGTGTGTCCGCAGGGATGGCCAAGGGGCCAGGATTTGGTAGCTTTCATACAAAAGCAGCATCAAGGACTGAGGGTCCTTCTGCCACCAGCCGGAAGGGCCATGTCATTAAGGCACTGCCTCAGGACATCTTATTTTCCATATTCCCTTGCTCTGGCACTAATCCCCAGATAATAAATTACCTCTGATACCTGAGCTATATGTTAGCTGTTCTAGCACTTTCCAGCTGCTGGGGAAGAAGGTGGCTCTGGGAGCAACCAAAGGGCTAATTTAGAGTTGATAAAACTCAAAATTCTCAAATTCCAATTCTGTAGCTCTGTGATCATTATTTTGATAACAAAAGTAATAAATGCAGATATGTTTATTATTTTAAAAAGTACATCTAGACATTATAGATATATATGTATATTTACATATAGATAGGATATATTAACTTGTGCTCACTTTATATGTACAATCATGTGCCATATTGTTTCCATTAATGACAGTGGGCCCACATATAACACAATATTCCTACGATGCCTTTTCTGTGTTTACATATGTTTGAATATACGAGTGCTTACTACTGTGTTACAGTTGACCACAGAACTCAGCGCAGTGCCGTGCTGTACAGGTTCACAGCCTAGGAGCAATGGGCTATGCCACATAGCCTAGGTGCGTAGTAGGGTGCGCCGTCTAGTTTTGTGTAAGTACACTCTATGGTGTTTGAACAATGACGAAACTACCTAATGACACATTTCTCAGGATGTATTCTTGTTGTAAAGTGACACGTGACTGTACATATGTATGTGAGTGGATACATAAAACAATACAGACATTTGTAAAAAAAGTAAAAATACTTCTTCACACCCCATTCCATGCATCCCCGAGACAAAACCACTGCTGCATTGTGATGGATAACCTTCTAGACATTTTTCGAGTGCATTCATATAATGAACAAATGCCTGTATATTCATACATTTATAGTTTGTTTTTTCTTTACACAAAGAGAATTATTAATACATCAATATCCAGTGACTGGGTTTATTCATTTCACATAATTTATCTTTGATTCTTTCCCCTTCTTTTTAAGTGGGGTAGAATATTCCACAGTATGGATGTAACGTTCTTTCTGCTAGTGATGGATGTGTAGGCTGTTGCCCTTTTGTTACTGCAAACAGCCCTGCAGCGAATCTCTGTGGCCACGTATCTGTGCATGGGTGTTGGTATCTGTGTAGATTGTGAGGTGTAGAATAACGGGATCAGTGGTAACGCACAGAGAACACTTGGGTGGCTGCTGCCAAACTCTCCTTCCGAAAAGTTGTTCCAGTTTCCACTCTGGCCTGCAGTGTTTGGAAGTGTCAGGTTTCTCACACCTTTGCCAACGTTGAACATTATCATTAAAACATTTTCCAGTCTGATGGGGGAAAAATGACATCCTGTTGTTGTTTTGTTTTATATTCCTTTAATTATGAATAAACTTGAGCACCTTTTTATATGTTTATTGGCATTGGTATTTATTTTTCTGTAATTAGCCTGTTTATATCCTTTAATGATTTTTCAGTTGTAGGGGCTCTTATGTACTATGGATGGTAATCATTTGTCTGTTATGTGTATTGGCAATATTTCTCTTTCAGTATATTGCTTGTCTTTTATATTTATTTATGGCATCTGTTTGCCAAAGGGAAGTATTAAATATTTATGTAGAAGAATTTGTAGAAGAAAGTAAGGAATTCATTTTTTTTTAATTTTATAAGAACGTCTCATTCTATAAAATAGAATGAGTGAGTGTTCCCAGTAGGGAATTTAAATTGATTTAGATTGGTGGTTGGTCCCTATTTTAGCTATTGTTCGTGTGTGTGTGTGTGTGTGTGTGTGTGTGTGTGTGTGTGTGTATTATGAGGATTAATGAACCTTTTAAAGTTAAATAGATCCGTGGGCAAACTTGCTTTTGTGTTGTTTCCCTCAATGGGCAGATGCTGAAAATACTACTATTAGTGTAGAGAGTTCTAGAAACTGTGATGCTACATAGACATTCCCTAAGCATGGAAAGGTTGGGGACCACTGAGACAGAGCCTGTCCATGGAGGGACAGATGACTGGGGCAGCCGCAGGGTCCCATTCCTACAGATCAGCATCCAGAAGGAAGAGAGAGCCTCGCCCCATGTCGGTATACCACCTCTCTTAAGGAAGAGGAGTCTGGTCGTCCCATCACTGTCCTTATTGACTCTGGTCACAGGTCCACCCCTGCCGAGGGTGGGGACACTGTGATTGACAGTCCAACCAGACCACACATGGAAGGGAGGGTTGGTTCACGGAGGGAAAGAGGGTGCTAGAATGGACAAACGTAACACATTGCAGGACCCACACGGGGTACCCTGAAGACTGTGATGGGGAAGCCAGCCTGGGGTCGGGAGACGGGCTCCCTCCACCACGTGTGCCTTGGTCCTTGGCTCTTTTCTGTAAAGTGGTTTTGTGAGGATTAATGAGCGGGTGCCTGTGATCGGGCTCTGGGGGCCCCAAAGCAAAAAGCAGATGGAATAAAATGAGGTATGTGGGAAACCCTCATCTGGCACTTAGCAGGTCCTCAGTAAGTCATAATGGTTTTCCTTCTTGTTGCTGTTACTGGAATTACAAGGGCATTAGGATGCGGTAATCAGGTCGCCAGAAGTTGCTAGCGTGTAAGTTCTTCCTTGAACCACCCTGAGTGTGGCCCCACGGGTGTCGCCTAGGTAACACTGGTGAGGAGATGAAATGGCGTTAAGAGGCAGGGCACAGTGCGGAGGGGAACGGCGTCTTGCTCCGCTGAAGTGCACCCTGGTTCTGAGGGAGAGAACAGTCACTCAGCGTGAAACCCAGCCCCACGCTGGGCCCTGCCGCTGGCCTGGCGCCTCATGACCGTGCATCGTGACCTGCTCTGCTTCCCTCGCAGTCCACCTGATCCCCGTGTCGACAGCTAAGGATGGAGTGAGCAGCAAGAGTCGAAAGAGAATCATGCCCGACCCGGTGACAGAGCCCCCCGTGACAGACCCCGTTTACGAAGCTCTTTTGTACTGCAACATCCCAAGCGTGGCCGAGCACAGCATGGAAGGTAGGCTTGGCCGTGCCTCCCGACTTGGCCCTTGCAGCCCCGGGACTCGGTGCCTGGCCAGACACCCCTTTGGGGACTAGTTCTTCAAACAGCATAGCACAGAGGCCAGGGCAAGACTGGGCTCGAATCTTGCGGTCGCCCCTAGGCTGTGCTGTTGAATGAGTTCCGGGGCCCGGGCACCTTCGTCTGTAACACGGGAGTAACCAGCAGGACCCACGCTGGGACCGATGAGAGGTTTAAGTAACAGTTCTGAACAGCTCGTGGCTCGTGATCAGCCTGCCTCAAATGTTTGCCATTATTACCATCTTCAGTGACATCAGCAAGATGAAAAGGTGGCGGCGGGCTCTAGGACAGCACACTCAGCTACTCTGTTTTTCTGGGGAGATTCTCAGGATTTAGGTCTTGCCAAAAAGGTGTGGGAAAACACAATTGCTATGTCAAGGTTTGCTTTTCTGAAAGCAGATCAAAGGATGGCATTGAATATTTATTTGTTTATTTGTGCCCTGCCTTGTTTCATGAAAGACTTAGAGCAGAAGTTATTGTTCCCAGTATTTTGGCGAATCTCCTCCTAGTCTGTGTCCGTGAGGCCACATTAGCAGTCGGGCCCACCTTTCACTGCCTTGCAGTCCCCAGTCACACCCCAGAGCATCCTGTCATTCCGGGAGGTCTGGGACGTTGACCAGCCCTCACATTTCTCTGTCCTGCCTTGTAAGGCTATTCAGTGGCCCCACCCAGCCTTCACGGGCTCTGCAACCTCTCCGTGGCCTCCACTGCCTCCTGATTCTCAGCACAGGCGTAGCCAGGTCACTCCCCCCTCACCCCCCTTCTGGAAGAATTGACACCTATTGAGTGATGACTTGACAATGTGCTTCTCTCTTACAGGTCACGCCCCACATCATTTTAAGCTGATCTCAGTGAATGTGTTCATTCGCCACGGGGACAGGTACCCACTGTACGTCATTCCTAAAACAAAGCGACCAGAAATTGACTGCACTCTGGTGGCTAACAGGTAAATTGCACTTTTATTTTATTATTTAGAGATGAAGTCTTGCTATATTGTATTGCCCAGGTTGGTCTTGAACTCACAGGCTCAAGAGATCCTCCACCTCAGCCTCCCAAAGTGCTGGGATTGCGGGCATGGGTCACCGTGCCCAGCAAATTGCACTTTTTCCGAAAGTCATTTTCAAGAATCCGTTAAATCACGTACAGTGGAGAGTTGCAGGACAGGGGAGTGACCTATGCTTGAAGAGCACGTACCATTTGCAGGCGCCTGACCTTCAGAGCAGTCCTGCATGTGGATGCGATTGTAGCGTTGAAGAGACTAAGGCCCACAGAGGCAGGGACACCTGTTTCAAGCAACGCAGCAGACACACTGAGGTTTGAGCCCAGGGCAGCTGGAGGCCCACCCTGCCATTCTCAGTCTGCAGAAAGCACTGGGCTGGGAGTCCTCCCCCCAGCTCAGCTGTTGCATTCGAGGCTGTGGGCAAGTCCCTTGCTGTCCCTGAGCCTCAGCCTCCCATCTCGAAAGTGGGGATGGCAACACTCACCACGCAGGATTGGGGTGAGGGATAAGTGAGATGACACAGGGCAATGTGTCTTAGCAATTAATTGCAAAACCACATCAGATATTATTTCAACCTTTTAATTTTTCACAGAAGTGGAGACAGCCTGTTCTTAGTTGAAAGCCCTTAGGATGAAAAATAATTAAACAGAGAGTGCAAATTGTGTCTGCGGAAATGGCATGGCCCTAAAATTAGCAGCACAGTTAGCAATAAAATTATGGGCCAGGCCTCGGCAGATGGGTCTCAGGGCGCATAACATCCCTAGCAGGGTTTACGAATGAGGTCAGGAGAGGAGGGAAGCATTCCATGGGGAAGACGCGATTCTGAAGGAATGCTTCTGGGGTGCCAGCCTGCCGGGCAGGGCCAGCCTGGCAGCACTGTGGATTGTCTCACTGCGACAGGGGCCATTCTTTAAAAGTGGCACTTTGCAGCTGGTCTTGCAGGGCCCTCATTCCGTCACAGAGATGGCAGGACCCTCTGCTGGGGCCGTTTCCGCAGCTCCTGTCTGAGAGGCTCGGCTCCTGGGACCAGCTGCCCTGGCTGCCTCTGCCCTCATTTCCTTTGCCTGGTTTTAGTTTATTGGACATTCTGTATTTTTAGAAGCTACCTTAAATCCTTTGTGGAAAGTGGGTGGACTATGCATGTTTGATTAACGTTGATTAATTAATTCCGTCTTTGAAAACAATGACCGTCGACTTGTCATCATAAACACATACTTAGAGGGAGAGTGAGTAGGAACCCCAGTGAACTGCACCCACTCTGGGCGGCTGACTCCTCCAGCACTGCCGGATCAGGGTCACCAGCATTGCCTGCTGTCCTCCCAGGTGCAGTTTCAGCTTTATAAATTCGTTACTGTGCGACCCAGTGAAAGGGAGTATTTGGGCCAGCAGGCAGGGCGCAGTGACCTGAACCAAGCAGCAGCTCTGCTCGTCCTTACAAGGCAGTTGCCCCGGAGTTTCCATCCACAGTGACACATCCCGTGGCTCTCAAAGCTTGTGTAGTAGACGCTGCTTCTCTGTGATGCCGTGTGCTTTGTGAGAAAGGTGCCATTTTAACCCCCACAGTGCTCCATTTAGCCAGCATTAAGGTTATTGGCCATTCACACACCATGTTTAGTAAATGGTTTTTCTGCATTCATAAACATGAATCAAATACACTTTTCTACGTCCAAGGAAGAAAAAATATTCCCTTCAGTCAACATTTATTCAACAAATTTTAGTTTTATGCTCTTATCATGTGCCTGGTACTGTCACATGCTCCTGGCTCATGTACCAGGAGGTGGCACATGAGAAGGCCCCTAAATGAAGTGAAGGAGCCAGCCCTGAGGACATCTGGGAAAGAGTGTTCCAGGTGGAGGGAGCGGCAAGCGCAGGGGTCTGAGGCCGGAAGAGCTGGGCACGTATAAGCAACCATAGTCCCGTGCGTGGCTGGGCCGGGGGGTGAGGGGCGGGGGGTGGGCTCGGAAGGCGTCGCAGAAGGGAGGCCGTGCCTGCCCTCGGGGGCCTGCTCACCTCTGGAGACACAGCTGGTGCCTGGGGCGTGGCCAGCACCGGTGGTGGCAGCAGCAGCATTAGAGAGGGAAGAGAAAGAAATGGAAGAAGAGCAGGAAGTAGCAGTGGAAGTAGTTTGGGTACCACATTTGGGGCAGGAGCCGGAAGAGGGCAGCCGGACTCGGCCTGGGGCAGGGAGGGAGGGTGGCAGATCAGAGCAGGCTGCCCCGGGGAAGGGGCCACAGGCTGTGCGGGAGCAAGTCAGGCAGCAGCTGGTGCTGAGCGGCCCCTCGGGCCATGAGAACAGCCTGTGCAGTGTGGGCTGGTGGCCAGCTTATGCTGGGGCCCTCAAAGTTAGTTGCACAGGCTTGAGCGTGGAGAGGAGAGGCGGGCAGGAACTGGGTCATCTGAGGCTGCGAACCAGGGAGTGTGGGCTGCAGGCTGCAGGCGGCTGGGGAGCTGGGGAGTAAAGGAGTGAAAGGAGGGAGATCTGACAGCCATAGTGTGGAGGATGGAGTGGAAGCTGGTGGCAGTGCGTGTTATCAGGAGGATAGTGATCCAGAGGAGGGACTTCACTCGGAGTCATGCCCTGTGTGCCCTTCCTTCCCCTCTCACCTGCCTGACCTCCCCTGCCGCTCTCCTCGCCCTCACTCTGCTTCCACACTGCTGTCTCTTCTTTCCACACTCGGGCACTGCTGCCTCAGGGCCTTTGCACTGACTGTTTTCTCTTTGGTAAGCTCTTACCACAGGTAGTTTTATGGCCAGTTCTCTCACCTTCTTCAAGTCTTTGCTCAAATGTCACCTTCTCAATAAGACCTACTCAGAATACTCCAGTTAAAATGACAAGGCACTTTTCCCTCTGCCCTGGTCTTCCACATCTCCTTATCTTGCTCTGCTTTTTGCCATAGGCTGTTACTGCTGACACACACACACACAAACACATTTATGGTGTTCATTGGGTATTGTCTGCTTCCCCAGGCTAGAATGCGAGCTCCCTGACAGCAGGGTTTTTTATTTGTTTTTTTACTGCTCTAGCATCCCAAGCACCTCAGCCAGTGCCTGGCATATAGGGGGAGCATGATTAAATGTTTGTTGAATGAATAAATGATAGCGGCTGGAACTTAGGGAGTGGCAGCAGAGATGGAGAGAGACGATAGATTTTAAGAGAAGATTACAAGGTGGAATCAAGAGGATTTGGTGACAGGTTGGATAGGGTTATGAGGTGGGGGGACAGTGCCCAGGTTTCTGATTGGGTGTCTGGCTGGTGGTGGTGCCCCTCCCTGGAACACAGAGCACAGAAGTAGGGAGGTATGAGAGGGAAGTCCTGAGTACAGGCTTCAGTGCTACGTTTGAGCTATCATGAAACGTTCAGTGACGCTTTCTAGTGGGTGGTAGGTATATAGTTTTGAGGCTCCGGAGCATTGTCTGGCTGGGCGATAGAGGTTTATTTGAGAGTCTTCACATGTTGATGGCATTCGAAGCCACAGGCTTGAGTGGTTTCTCAGACAGAACCTGAGGAGCGAGGAATGGGCCAAACAGAGTCTTGGGAAACGCCAACATGTACTAGGCGCAGAGAAGAGGATCCCAGGAGGGCACGGTGAAGTTGCAAACAGGGAAGAAGTCAGGAGAGCGGTGTCGTAAGAGCTAAGGAAAGCCGGGCTATTAATCACACCTAGCAGAGCAAAAAGATCCAGAAAGCTAAACACTGAGAAAAGTACATTGGGCTTATCTTTTTATAATTTCTTTTTATTAACAATATAAAATGATAACTTCCTTAATTGGCATGAATTTTGAAAATCTAGCGTGAACTCATTCCAGTTTCCAGCCACGTACACGTGTTTGAATTGTGTTTTCTGCTAACGGCCTCCTGGTCTGTGCCTGCTTTCTGCCTGCCTTAACGTCTGCCAGAGCTCAGCGATTGTAACTAAAGCACAGTAAATTTTCTCATGGGCCTGTGGATTAGCCTCGGGGTTCTGTCTCAAGCAGTGTGGCATAAACAGGTGTGAATAATGCATACAAAAGTGTAAGTGGGAATCTGAAGTGAATGACTCAAAGGCTTAAGATAGTAACACTTTTCATTCTCTCAGTTTGCAGTATGATAGCAGATCTCCAGTGAGGCCACATAGATTCATCCTCATAGATATAATTATGTTTATATTAGTCAGGGTGAGGCTAGGCTTTTGTAACAAGGAGACTCAAGAATACATTAAATAACAGAAAAGTTCAGCTCCTCCTTGCATGAAGGTCTGACCTGAGTGTTCTAGGTCATTTGAGTCGGTTCTGCCTGGTCATTCAGGGCCCAGGTTTCTTGCGGGTTGTTGCTCCCACCATCCTCTGGGGATGTCTACCTGGCTGAACCTGGGTTACCGCCATGCCTCCACAGTGGCCAGAGGGAAGGAAGAGAATGTGAGGGGGCACGCCCACGATCTGAAGGCCTATCCCCAGAAGTGGCGTACATCCCTCCATTCCATTGGTGGATACTTTTTTTTTTTTTTTTTTTTTTTTTTTTTACAGTTTCTGAATGTGGTGCCCGGGGTTTATTGTGTGATGTGGCATCATCCTAGCTCACAGCAACCTCAAACTCCTGGGCTCAAGCAATCCTACTGCCTCAGCCTCCTGAGTAGCTGGGATTACAGACATGTGCCACCATGCCCGGCTAATTTTTTCTATATATTTTTAGTTGTCCAATTAATTTCTTTTTATTTTTAGTAGAGACGGGGTCTCGCTCTTGCTCAGGCTG
>CAUYSK010114202.1:0-15144 GCA_963575035.1 Avahi laniger
GGCAAGCGAGTGAGACTCTGTCTCAAAAAAAAAAAAAAAAAAAGGAACCAATGGACTAAGGGGGGAGGGGGGATGGTGTGCCCAGCGTGTCGTGTGGAACCTGCGTGTCGTGTGCCACCGGTGTGTCGTGTGCAAAAGAAAGTATAAAAGCTTCACTTTTACCCCAGAGCCGGGTCCTGGTTCATAGGGAGGCCACTGCGTTGGTGCTCTGGGACTTGGACCCTAGCTCGAGCTAGCCAATAAACTCCTTTGCCATTTGCAGCCTTGGTGACTCTGCCCCTCTGTTCCTGGGGCCGAGGGAAACCAGATCTAACAGCAGAACTGATTTTTAAAATCAAGATATAATTCACATACTGTAAAAGTCACCCTTTAAAAGTATTCAACTCAGTGGTTTTAGTATATTGACAAAGTCGTGCAACCATTATCACTGTCTAATTCCAGAACATTTTCATCACCCTAAAAAGAAACCCTGCACCCATTAGCTGTCACTCTCTATTCCCCCTTTCATCCAGCCCCTGGTAACCATGAATCTACTTTGTGTCTGTATAGATTTACCTATTCTGGACACTTCATATAAATGGAGTGACACAATATAGGCCTTTTGTGTCTGGCTTCTTTCACTTAGCATAATGTTTTCAAGGTTGTCCATGTTGTAGCATGAATCAGTATCTCATTCCTTTTTATGGTAGGATAATATTCCATTATGTGGATATACCACATCTTAAAAAATATTCATCAGTTGATGAACATGTGGATTATTTTCATTTTTTAGCTATTATGAATTGTGCTACTATGAATCTTCATTTTGCACTGGGCCCCACAAATCATGAGCCATACAATGAGAGAGAGTGCTACAAGATTACATGGCAAAGGGTGTAGATACTGGGAGGGGTGAAGAATGGGGCCTTCGATGTAATTTACCACATCATGCATTCGATAGGCTGGGGAAATTTTATTTTGTGAGAAGTGAGTGGAGTTCATAACTCTCAGATCCTTAAAGTTTTTTCTCAAGAGTGATAAATGATGACATTGGACTCAGTATGAACAGTTGACCATATGTGGTTCTATTTCAAATTTATACATGGGGTATAATTTGGAGCCAATTGCTGGTTTATCTCTCAACTTCAAACACTGGAAAGCCTTAGCTAGTCTTTCTCACTGCTGACATCCCTAAGAGGTTGTTTTTGCTAAGGAGTCCATAAATTACTCTGATTAGCTATCCCCTTGAGTCATAGAGAAGGTGAGACAGTGGCGATGACAGAGAAAATCAGCCAGAGAAAATATCTGACTTCAATGTCCCATCGCATTGATATTCTTGTCTTCAAATCAAACTTCTTTGCTATTATTTTCTTTTTGTTTCTTGATCCAATTTCTATAACTCGTATTATAAATGGACTCATATTTGGTGGAAGATGCAGACTTCCACCCAAGGTTTCTTCATTTCTTATCCAAGGTCACTTGGGTAGTAACCAGAAGATCCAAGGCTAGAACCCATGTCTCCATAGTTTCTCTTTTGTTTGAAAAGAAAGTTGCACTGCATTTTTATAGACTATTAAGTCATTTTTGGAAATATTATTTGGGGGCCACAAATTTATATTATTTTGTTTTTTTCACTTTAATTACTGAGATATAAACCTCTATCTGGCTAAAAAATGTTTAATTTGCACAAAACCATTATCATGGATAGTCTTTAAGACTTCAAAAAAGTTCTTCGTTGGCAATTCTATTAACCATTAGACAAGAAATTAGAGAAACCAACCCACTGTCTGCTTAATTCAGCTCTTCAAAAGAGTTTCACTTAGGAATATGTGTTTCCATCCCAGAAATGATTAGCGGATGGTTAAATTACAAGAGGAGGGAGAATTAACATTTTGAATGAAAGGATACATAATGAGAGAGTTTGAAGTGGAAGAAAATTGCTTTCAAATAGAATGGGATTTTGAACAAGAGAAAAACTGGTCCAGCTATTTATGTATATTACCAGTTTCAATCATTACACTTTGGGCTCCTTTTCAATTCTGGCCAGTCTTTCTTAACTTGCTAAATGCTTCAGCTTTACTGTCCAAAGTTTTTCTGGAGTCATACTGTTAAAACTAGAAGTACGTTGTCTAGTTAGAGCTCCCCTAGAAAGTGTGCACCCTGCTCAATGGCATAAGAGCAGGATAAAGCTAGTCTCTCTTCCTTTTCTCTTTCTCACTCTCTTTTTTAATTTATTTTTTAAAAACTGTTTTTTTGTGGTAAAAAAACACACAACATAACATTTACCATCTGTCTTAGTCCGTTTTGTGTTGCTGTAACAGAATACCACAGACTGTGTAATTTATAAAGAACAGAGGTTTGTTTCTTACAATTCTGGAGACTGGGAAGTACAAGGTCAAGGGGTTGGCAGCTGGCAAGGGCCTTCTTGCCGTGCCATCCCATGGCAGAAGACTGAAGGGCAAGAGAGCAGAAGAGAGAGAAAAAGAACAAGAGGTCAAACTTGCTTTTGTAACAATCCATTCCCAAGATAACCAACCCACTCCCTCCATAACGGGACATTAATCCATTCATTAGGGCAGAGGTCTCATGGCCTAAGCGCCTCTTAATGGTTCCACCTCTTGATAGAATCACACTGGCAATTGCATTTCAACATGAGTTTTGGAGAGGACATTCAAGCCATAGCACCATCTTAACCATTTTTACGTGTATAGTTTAGTAGTGTTAAGTATACTGACATTGTTGTGCAACCAATCTCCAGAACTTTTTCATCTTGCCGAATTGAAACCCTGTACCCACTAAACACTAATTCCTCCTTCCCATTCCCCTCAGCCCTTGACAACCACCTCTCTACTTTGTTTCTATGAGTTTGACTACTCTAGATACTTCATATGAGTGCAATTACAGAGTATTTGTCCTTTCGTGACTGACCTATTTTGCTTAGCATGTGTCCCTGAGGTTTATCCATATTGTAGCATGGGACAGGATTTCCTTCTTCTCTTTCTCTTTACTCTCCTTCTCATTACTGGGTTGAAAATAGGTCTGGTCTGTGGCATATGCACTTGCTGAGGGCCTTCATCCACAAGGAAAGAAGGGCCTTCGGTTTCTGTGCCCTGGGAGAGGCAGGCAGAACTCTAGCAAATTACTCATAGGAAGTCTAAGATGCAAAGGGAGTCATCTAGGTAAAGCCATGCAAGTCAGATCAAGTCCAAGGGGGTTCACCGTACCAATATGAGGCAGCCTCTTTGGGACTTGATCCTGCCAATGTGGCGGTCAGAGAAGTGATTGAAAACTCTCAGGGGCAAAACATTGGAAGATTTTTTCCATTCATCAATTCATCCTCAAATACTGATGAAAATTTTAACATCTGCTAATGGGGGCCTCTCAGCCATTTGGCAAATCCGCATTCCTGGACGGGCCAGGGGGTTAATGCTTAGGGGGAAATCTTGGCCGTGGAAGATGGCCCTCTTCCAGGTCTTGGGTGGATTGTTCTGAGGTAAATCTTATACAGGCCCTCAGATGGGCCCGTGTGCTGTTGAGCTACCCTTGCAAAAAGGGATAACTTCCCACAGTGAACCACCTATATGCAAGCTGTTGCCTCTGGATCTGTGTTTGGAGGGAACCAAAGTTAAGATCCAGCATTTGCATCTTTTCAGAAAAACTGGATGACAGAAAAGGCATAATTGAAATGCAGGTGCTATCAAAGGACACTGGCAGACGGCCTGTCCCAAACATGTCAGAGTAAACTCCCAGGATCTCCTGGTGCATCCGTGAACAACCAAAATTCTTCCCTTGCTCACTGATGCAGCTGTTCAAGGGCAGAATGCCCTGACTTGTGTGGACCAGGACCCCACAGATTAATGTCCTGCAGGCTCAACTTGTCTGCTCTTGGCCGAAAGGAGGGACTGAGAAAGTGAAAAACAGCCTTGCTGGCAGCTAGGCTGTGATGTTTCCAACTGAAGATAAATAGCAGCATGGGAAATAAATAACGTTCAGAGAAGGCCACTCTGTGACCATGTTTGGAACTAGACAGAGACAAGGCCACTCCTCAGCCAGGAAAATGATTAACACCTCCCTCCCCTTCTCCCCATAACTCACTACTGCTCCTTTACCAGTGACAATTCTAGCCCTGTCTTAATCTTCCCAGCTCCCAAATAAAAATTAAGATACCCAATTATTGTATTGCTTCTACCTCCTGATGACATGGAATTCATTCAGAACATGCTCCTGCTTCCTTAAACTCTCCTTAGAATCCCTGACGGCTGCTTAAATCTTGTAATAATAGACCCCACTCCCATTCTTCTTACTGAAATGCCTTGAGGTCCCCCTGGAGGGAGGTCTTCCTGGCTGCAGCAAGCTGGGTGAGGCTAGTTTGCTTTGGACTATGGCTGTGTCCCTGACGGTCTTCCTTTGCTGAGCATTGGCACTGGCCTCTTTGCTGCCAGCTGATTAGCATCAGAAGAGATGCCAAGGGGAAAAATCACCATTTTCAAACGTTTGCTGTTTCATCTTTCCTTTCTCCTCTTTCTCCAACATAATTCAATATCATATATCCCTCGTTGTAAAATATCCTTCCACTATTTCTTTTACCTTGGGCTCCAGCTCTCCAACAAGTTGCTTGACTTTGTTCTCTTCCCTGTAGCCTACCAGAAAACCAACCAACCAACCGATCAACCAACCAACACTGCCCACCAATCTCCAAACTCCAAAACAACAACAAAAAATCCTCCTACTTTATTAGGCAGAGCAATTTATCTCACTCAAACCTTTACTTCAACACTCAGCTCCTTTGCAAATCTAAAGACTCATTAATCAATGAGAAATGGGAACTAACCTAAATATCCAATAATAGGAACATAGTTAAGTAGTTTGTAGTGCATCAACTGAGTGGACTATCTTGCAGCTGTTAAAAAAGGCAACTAAGAACCATCTAGAAAGAAGAAAAATTGTTTATGAAGCAGTTGGAAAATTGTTCATGAAACATTTATGAAAATTAAATGTAATACAAAAAATGATAAGCGGTGTGATTATAACTAGGTAACAATCATCTGTATGTGGCTCCAGGCCTCATCTGGGTGCCCAGGAGGGATTTATAATAGATATGGCTCTGATGGCATGAGGAGTAGGCCCACCAGGGCTCTGTCTGGGTGGGAGATAGAGGAACCTGATGGGCAGGACAGCGTTTGGGACTGGGGTGAGTTTGAGTGAGGCACTTGTGTAAAATTTAAGAGTGCAAAAAAAAAAAAAAACTTCAGTAATTTTGATGCAATATTTTTAAAGATCAAAATTAAGGCAAAAAAACTATGATGAACACAATATCAAAATTTGAAAGAAAGATTCGACCCTGCACTTGCTCGACCCTGAGAGTGAATGCCTCAGCTGTCTCACCCTCATCCCAGCCCTGGTGAGGAAAATGACTAATCGTATAGGGCCAGTGGCTCTTTCTCTGCTCAAGGACTGAGCCCCATTGGAAATAAGGGCTGCTCCTAACTAATCCCAAAAGGAGGGGAGTCCAAAGTCATGGAGTTGGTTAGGGAATGGTTGATCAGAGGATGGTGTTTTGATGTAGTCCATTGTTAAGTAGATGTTGCAGGGGCTAGGACAAGAAGATATAGCAAATAATAATGCCCTATCCTGCCACGCAAATCTCCACAAAGAACTATCCTATGAAAGTAACCTAGTTGGATAACTCTTGGAGATTCTTAGAGTGTGAAACAGAGGCATGTCTGTGAGTCAGAAGCAGCAAAGGACATTGCTATAGCAACCTGCATACCTGGGACATCACTGTCATTGTGGGAGCAAAGACTGAAGAAGACTCATTATACGTGTGCAAAAATATACGTAGGACAAATCAAACACCCCACCCTCCTAAGAAGCCAGAAAGCAGGCATTTGGAGATGTTATTACTGTGTATTCTGCAACTTGGGGATGGGGGCTGATCTAGAGAGATACAATTTTGTGATTGTTGTAAACCTATTGAACAGCCAGGCTGGGTGGCCTGTGACAAATCAGTTTCTATGTGCAATTGGCAAAGATTAGAAGGTAATGTTCCTGAACAAAAAAATGATCATGCGAGGGAAAGAGTATAATGGCCATGTGGAATCTTTTAAAATTTTTGCTTTGTGTTTTCATGTGATATTTTCAATTCTAATAAAAGAGAAAATCAAGAAAGTATCACATCCATGAAGTTGCCTATGTAGAATCTGGTACTGCAGCCTGGATTTCAGCAGACTTAAGTGACAATATCTCACATGATCATCTAAAGGTAAAATATGTGAGGTTTTATAGAGAGCAAGATCTTGGTTTTCCTAATCGCATTCTTACTAGAAAGCACTGGGCCAAATTTCTATGAAGATAAAATGTCTATATAATGAGGCCTAAAATAAGAAATATCCTGTATTAAAATATAAAACAAAACAAACTATGGCTGGTGATTTGAATGTGTAGCCAAGATCGAAAATCAATGAGACCAGTGCTGTCCAACAGAACTTTATGCACTGATGGAAATGTTCTAGACCTGTGCTGTCCGATACAGTGGCCACTAGCCACATGTGGCTCTTGAGCACTGAAATGTGGCTAGTGGCTGAGAAGTTGAATTTTTAGTTTTACTTCATTTTCAGTGATTTGAATTTAAATGTAAATAGCCACACGTGACTCCTGGCTACCTACCGTATTGAACAGCACAGCTGTAGTGTAGTGGTGCTCTACTTTTGGCTGGTATCACCTGGGGAACTTGGTAAAACTTGAAAGGACCAGGCTGCATCCTACTTCAACAAGCCTGGAATTCTTTGTTTTTTGTTAGCTTGTCAGGAGATTTTCCATAACAGCATTTCTCAAACTTTAGTGGGGATCTTGTCAGAATGCAGATTCTGATTCAGTAGGTCGGGCCTGGGACCTGAGAGTCTGCATTTCCAACAGGCTCCCAGGGGGATGCGAATGCTGCTGGTCCAGGGACCACACTTTGGGTAGTATGGCACTAGATTTTGGTTGTATTCGTTTCCTGTTAAGGTGAATTCCTGAATGGATGGTGTCCACCATTTTTCTAACCAGTGCAGTCAGGAGAAGTTCAGGTGTTTGGGTTATCAATTGCCCTTTAACTTTCCTCTTCCTGTTCAACCTCAAATCGGGCCAGCTACATTTTATCCTCCAGCCTCAATTCCCTACATACGTGCTTATTGAAACTGCCCGCAAAACCTTTAAGAATAGGTAGAGGTAGAAATCCAAGATAAGAGGCATTTTGATCATATGTGTGTTTTGTTCGGTGCATTATGTTTCTTTCACAACTTACTGCCTGTGTGTGCATGTGTTTGTGCGTGTGTGCGTGTGTGTGTGCGCGCGTGTGTCTGTTGGGGGTAAGGGTGGGGGGCAGTCAATATGCAAAGTGAGAGTATCATTTAGAAAGTTTACTAATTGCGACAGATCACCATGACTGAAAAACGCTCTGCACAGCGTATGGCACAGAAATGGGAATTGACCTGTATTTGCCAATATTAAACAATTTTATTTCCTATAGATATTAGAAAAATCCCTAACATTATCACTAAAACTTGACAATAAGCATAGATTCCTGATTAGTCCATAGAAGAGAAAAGGGGATTTTTAGTGAGTAAGGAACATTACATTGTCTTAACGTGGGCTGACTTTTTAAGTCTCAGAAAGTTAAGCGGATCTTTTAATGGGAAATAATGGGCACTCTCTTTTTATTTCCACATGCTGGAGTGTTCCACAATGTCACCCATACATTGGGCAGCTGCTCCTTTCTTAACAACACTCCAAGCCTCCAAAACTCCCATTTAGATGAAAGAACTGAATTCCGCACTGTGCATCTCAATTACAATCTGTTACAAATTGCAGATGCAGGAGGACGGAGGCTTGTGGGCAAAAGCCTATGTCTCCTCAGCCTCCCTGCGGGGAAGGGAGCGTGGTCTCCCAGGTCCTGTCTTCTCTGAGCCTGGAGCTGGCCCTGGGTGAAAAGTCAGTCTTACCACTGTTGCTTGGGTCATCTTTACCTGTAGATTGGGGGACTCCCAGGGTACAGGGATGGCGTTACCATTTCCCACCTTCCTGCTCTTCCTCTATTTCTTTTAAGCCTCCTTTTCTGGCTTATTCATTTCTTTCCAACCTATAAATGTTGGCCTTCTTCAAGACTCAATCCTTGCCTTTCCTTATATATATTTAGCTGCCATGTTGTTTGAGACATACAAGTTCATGACTATTGCTTCTTTTCTTAAAATGTGCCTTCTGCCATTCCAGAATGTCCCTCTTCAGTCTCTGAAGGTTCTTTCACTTTCAGTTCCTCCCTTCCCGATAAAAATATTGTCATTTCTGTTTTTTATGACACTGGCTTGCTATCTCTTTATTTCTTATAAATTATCTTATAGCTGGGATTGTTGTTTTAAACTCATTTTGATAGAAATTAAGTCCATTCAAATCCACTGAAACGACTGATATGCTTGATTGTATTTTTTCTCTATTGTGTTTATGCCATATCATTTTACTTTGATGTTTCTTCTTTTTCCTTTTACTTATTTTTGTTGCTTTTATGAAGTTGCTATCCATTCCATTTTTTGCCCTTGCTAATTTGGAAGTTCCATTGTAACTTTTCATTCTCTTAACAGCAACTTATTAACGTCTGGTATTCATAACCAATTGCGTATTTTGTTACCATTGCTTTAAAACAAGACCCCCCCCCCAACTATTTTCTCACCGAGACAATCTACTTTTCCTTGCAGCTCTTACTCTAATGTGATGAGATTGTCAGACTATTTTAATTCACCTTCCCCCTCTTGCCCTAGTTGAGAATTATGCAATGCTCTCTCTTCGTTCCACTCCTATGCTCAGCACATCCAGTGCCTAGGTTTCTCTGAAGTAGTTTAGTTCTAGATTATTATTAAAATTGTCTTTGCAGCAACGCCTTTTATCTTAAGAATCCTTATTTAGTACTCACATTACATGTTCTAAGATATTCACTTAATATCAGCTTAAACTACTTAATACATATTTTCATAAATACAATCATTATTCATTTAATTTAAACTTTAGTACTTGAAGTCTCTGTTTTTGTTTCATTTGTTTTTTATTAGAATGATTTCTTGAGTATTTTTCTCAAATAGATCATGTGGTTGTTAAAATTATTTAATTCTCAAAAATCTTCTCCTCCTCTTCTTCCTCCTCCTTCTTCTTTTTCATCATCATCATCTTCTTTTTTTTTTTTGCCCTGATGGAGGAATGAAATATTGGCTGGGGTGGGATTCTTGGGTTGCAGTCCTTTACTTCCGGTGGTCTCTAGATGTTATTTCAACATCTTCTAGCTTTTAGGCCTTCCAGTGTTGTATATGAGAAGTCCAAGGCTCATCTTCTTTTTATTTGTAGATAACTTATTCTTTTCCATTGAAAGCTTATGATTTATTTTTTATTCTTGAGAGTTCAGGATTTTACCAAGGCATGTATAAGTGTATCTATCTACCAGTCAGTTATTGTCACAATAATGCTGCATAACAAACTACCACAAAAATCTCAATGACATTAAACAACAAGCATTTATTTTTCACTCATGCATCTACAAATCTAGGTTGGGCTTACCTCTAAGCTTCAGGTTAGGTCCAGGCCTGATGTATTTTTCATCCTCCTTGGATCAGGAGTCTCCCAAAGCATGTTCTTCCCATGGCAGGAGGCAGAAGCACAGAGTGATGAGCCTCATTATGCAGGTATAACTCAAGTTTCTGCTGGAATCACATCCACTAATAACATTCCATTAGCCAAAGTGAGTCACATGGCCAAACTCAAAGCCAAGAGTTAGAAAGTACAACCTGCTCATGCATGTTAGATAAGGGGGAGGGAATCAATATTTTTTGAATAATAATTTAATGTACTATAGTATGTAGATTATCTACTATCATTCTCATGGAACCAATTGGGAACTTGGTGCACTTTTTCAATCAGTAAACTTGGGTCTTTGCTTTGCTCAGGGAAATTTTAATTTATTACAGTCATCCCTTTGTATGCTTGGGGGATTATTGCCAGGATCCCTGTGTATACTAAAATCCATGCATACCCAAGTCCCACAGTCAGCCTGGTAGAACCCGTCTGTAGGAAAAGCCTGCCTTCATATATGTGGGTTTCAGATTCTGCACATACTATATTTTTAATCTGCATTTGGATGAAAAAATTCACCTGTAAGTAGACCCGTGCAGTTCAAACCTGTGTTGTACAAGGGTCAACTGTACTTGCTTAATCATGCTTATCCTCCATCAGTTCTTTTTCTCCCTCTTCATCTCCTATTTTTGCTCGTTATTTCTCCTAGATCTATCCTCCAAGTCTGATTTTTCATAATTCCATTTTTTTGGATTTCTGAGATATTATGTTTTGAGGTATTTCTTCCTCTTCACCCAGATTACTAACTCTGGATGCAGTAGTAGCCATCCTAGCCTTTAGTTCATGTACTGTATATTTAAATTTGAAATCATGGCATCTAGTTACAGAAAGTTTGTGTGTGTGTGAGGATGTGTGCATATCTAGGGTGATTAACTCATTTAGGGTGCCCAGGAGTGTCCTGATTCTAGCACTGAAAATCTCACGTTCCTGAATTTCCCTCAGTCCCAGGCAAACCAGGATGGCTGGCCACTCTAATGCTGTATTTGAATCTCTTCAAGTCTTAGTTTTATTTTTTAAAAGTTATGTCTCCTGTGGCAATTCTATTTTGCTGGGTGCCTGTCCTGTCTTATCTTCCTCCTTCTGAGGGTTAGAAATTCTTAGATGTCTTGTCATTTTTCTTAATCTACTGTACTGAAATGATTTGGGTCTCTCCTGTCATGCACCAGAGCTTAGAATAAATTAAGTCATAGGCTTTATTGGGGCAAAGGGAAACTTAACAAGGCCAGGGTAGCAAAAAAAGAGAAGGCACAGGTCTCCTTCCTTTCATCCTCCATTAGAGAAGTGTGCCAGTGCCATAGCACCCTCCCGGATACATGGTGTGGGTCCATGTTCCAGTAGAGGCACCTGCACCCCACTGCTCTCCTTTTATAGAGCGAGCATGAGAAAACAATTCATCAACAAAAGGACACACAAACTGCCTGGGTACCAGGAACTCTGGAATTGGATACTAGCTGTTTAAAGGAGTTGTCTAGGAATTCCAGCTGCCAGCTCCTGAAGTCTGTTGGGAGACACTTCTCTATGGGTTTCTCATGTCTCTGCATGTCTTGTGAGTAGAGGCACTGACAGCTTTTATTCTGGACTAATTTTTCAAGGAAGTTTGCATAGTGAATGGCCTTGGAGATAGGGATAGTGTCTCCCTATGGAGTGAAGGGCAAATTTCTTTCGACCAGTATAATAATGTCTCCCTCAAGAGCACAATTGGGTAAGTTTTCTTGCAGCCCCCTTTGGAAATACCAAAATATTGGTATTTCCCAAGCTTTGGTTCCTTAGCTGTGACACACAGCAGCATCCATCTGGACCCTCCTCTGGTTGCCTCCCTGGGACTGTGGGGTGGGGGGTAAAGGAACCAATGCAAACATGGAGTTCATTCTGCCTGTTGTGCCATGAGTAATAAAGTCCTTTGTCTTTGACCCAATATTCTTGGGTCCTCTACCAGCATCCATGAAACTGCGGCAGGCTAACTTGTTAACTTGTTAACTTGTAAGCAGGGTAAATTCTCAGACCCTTCCCAGTTCTTGACAGAGCCCAGCCCTCCAGGCAGGGTAAAGGAGCCACTAGTCCCATAGGAAGGTTAGTTCAGTGGAAGCCTCCCTCCCTACTATGCTCCAGCCCTAGCTGATTTGTGGTTCAGGCAACTCAGAGTGAGATCATTTTTGGATAATTCTGCTTATTTCTGTACAGTGGATAACAGGCAACTACAGAGTGTTTGATAATCCCTGATCTCTATATTCCAATCTATGGAAGGGTTGTCTCCCAAGGATTTATATATAAGTATTTTCCTATGGAAACAACTTTATAAACAGTAGTTATACTTAGCTCTAGTTTTTTCTAGACTAGCTCTCTAAACTTGTTATGCAGCTTCAGTTTAGTGGTTAAGACAATAGATTCTGGAGTCAGATTACCTAAATTAAAATCCTGGCTCCTGTATTAACTAGATGCGTGACCTTCGACAAGTTACACTAACCTCTCTGTTTCCTCACTTGAAAATGGAGTTAACAATACAAACCACCAATAGGGTTGTTTTGAGGGTTAAATGAATAATGCGTGCTTTGTAAGCAACTCCTTTCAAAGCTGCTATGATAACCATTCAATACTTGGGCCAGTATGTACAATTTAAGAAAACTTGGTCATCACCTGTAGTCTTGCTCATATAACATATACTGTTAGAGATGATACTTATTAACTATTTCTTCTGTTTCTAGGGGAGGAGCTTCCATTAGAACAACAATTCTTAACCTGGGGTCCATGGACACTTTCAGGGGATACATGAACTTAACAAGGAAAAAACTCTTACAAGGTAATTTTCTCTGACCTCTAACTAAAATGTAATATTTCATGCAATTATGAATATAGACAACCACAGTAGTATTATCAATGTCTATAAATTTGCAGCTAGTAGAAATGTTTTCATATAACATTTCACTTGTTGCAGATATCCCAAAATATCATTTATACTCATTACTACTTCAAAATAATGGAAGTTATCAGTCCCATCACTAAATATTATTATTTAATGTGTCAATAAAGAAGCACATAGATTTATCATAAAAGTATTTACTGAATATACTTTCAGGGTTATATTTTAGTGAACTGGCTTCCTTTGTAATACCATGTATCTTATTTTATACACTTAAAAACTTTATTTTGAGAAAGGATCCATAGGCTTCATCAAATGCCAAAGAGACTTATTGCCCAGTGGTTAAGAAGCTCTTCATTAGAGTATAACTGTGGCCTCTCTTGACCACTCAATTCTCCCCAGTGGGAGGGCCATGCCCATGGGAGGGATCTGCAGTTCTCTAGTCCTGCCTGTGAATGAGTGGAAGAGTCTCTCTAATACCAAGGTACAGTATTAGGAAACCAGATCTAAATTATGTCCTCAAATATATGAGTATCATTTCTAAAGAGTATATATTGATGTCCAGCTGTCTCACTGCTAAAGCTCTCTCTCTTTCAACTGTCTTCAAACTATGGCAGAGATGTCACTTACAAACTCCTCTCAAATGCCAACATATAGTTAAGTGACACACTGCCATCTGTCATTTCATCCACGTCATGGGTTTTCTGCAACCATATTGTCAGCTTACTGGGGACAGGTAGTGTGGGAAACAACATAGTCTCTGACCCCAGGAGGCTTAAGTCCAAATATGGGCTCTGACACTTCACAGCTGGGTGATCATGAGCAAATTACTTAAGCTCCCAATGCCTTGTTTCCTCTTTTATAATTGTAAAATTGCTCTTGCAAGGACTGAGTGAGTGAAAACATGTAAAACAAAACAGTTCCTAGCACATAATAAGAACACAGGGGGAAAATCCTATATTTTACAGCCTATGTGTTTTTCGAGATACAATTAAAGCAGCTAAGTACATTTTCCCTACAAATGAAATACTGAAGTCCTGGAGATGAAGGGCTTTTTGATTAGATTTTATGGAAAAAGATATTTAAATACTTGAAATACTACTGAGACTCTGTTAAGGCAGTTCTCTCCCTTACAAGAAAGAATAAATTCAGCTTTCCATAATCAACAAGTTGTCTTTGCGACATTTCAGGGAGGCAGCATGCAATAAAAATAAACAGTATTGGTACTAGTTGAGAAGTGGGAGAAATGGGAATGGAACCCTGGAGACAGCCTGTCTAGTAAGGAAACTAAGATATTACTGCTGTTTTTAAGAAATATTTTTTAGTAGAAATCCAAAACAGAATTATAGCTTTTTAAGCTTATCACTTATAAATAAGTACAAATTCTCTGTGCAAACACATATACCAGGACTACATGGGTTGGGCAATACTTTTCTCCTGGAATTTTATTTCCATCATCCCTTTGGTCTGTCTCCTGACCTCTGGCTTGTGGTAGGGTGGAAAGGCAGTAAAATTTTGAGCCTTCCTCTATTTCCCACACTTTCTGTTGCATACTCATCTTTATATATGTAACATCCATCTTCTGTTGAGACTTTATCATACTGCAAATCTAGCTTAATTTGCCAAAGGGTACAATTAGATGGGGTTTGAATAAGAGAACCTGAAGAAGTACTTTTACTTTTCCTTGGTATGTGTATTCTCCCCCATCCCCAACATTATTGTGGGAAATCAATCCTCCTTACATAGTTGTTTGAATGCATACTCTGGGGTTTTATTTCAACTGTGATATTCTTTCCTTTTCATCACTGTGGCAGTTGTATCAAATTATCCACCTTGGTGGGGATCATTAAAAGGAAACAAAGATCACCAACTGATGTTCTGAAACAAAGCTGAATTTATTTGCCTGCCCCGAAAGGAAAGGCTGCATCACTCAAGCACAAATTTGGCTGTTGCTACATTAGTACTTAAAAGGAGCAGAGAGAGAGAGTAAAGGAAAGAAGTGTATCAAATGTGAGAAAACACAGACTTTGAGTCTCTGCTTAGCTCCCAAGGCTGAGCATAAACTCTTCATTGCATTCATTCACTTCTTGAAAGTGCAGGGACCATTGCCAGTTATGTCCATGATGGTCTGATGAGCTCAGGTCACTCAGATGGAAAATCTGACATGTTTGCTTGAAGTCGGCCATGTCTTTCTTTAACAGCATCAGTAGCACATTAGTAACAGGGTAAATCAAGTAAGATTCACCACTTAGCTATCTCTTGACCAATGTCTTCCAGAACCGCAAGACCGAATTTCCTTTTATTTTCTTAAGGCAAAAGGCAGAGAAACATACTTGTGTACTTAGAGAACAAATATCACGTAGACAGGTAGCCCTTCAAAGTTGTAACACAGCAAACTATAAGAGGCACTAAAACAAATACTTCTACATGAATATTGATAACAGCTCAATCCACAATAGCCAAAATGTGGCAACAACCCAAGGGTCCATCAGCGGATCAATGGATAAACAAAAAAAAATGTGCTACATACAAACAATGGCATATTATCGAGTCACAAAAAGGAATGAACTAATGACATGTGTTACAACCTAGATGACCTTGAAAACATTATGCCAAGTGAAAGAAGCCAGACGCAAAAGACCGCATATTTTAGGATC
>CAUYSK010114204.1:0-26841 GCA_963575035.1 Avahi laniger
TCAGCCTCCCAAGTAGCTGGGACTACAGGCATGCGCCACAATGCCTGGCTAATTTTTTCTATATATTTTTAGCTGTCCAATTAATTTCTTTCTATTTTTGGTAGAGACCGGGTCTCGCTCTTGCTCAGGCTGGTCCGAACTCCTGAGCTCAAACAATCCGCCCGCCTCGGCCTCCCAGAGTGCTAGGATTACAGGCGTGAGCCACCGCGCCCAGCTGGAACTCTGATCTTAATATCATCAAATATGTTGGTTTTTTCTTTTGGGGGGAAAAAAGGTCTGCCATTCACACAGGAGACAATGAAAGAAATCCAGGTTGAGAGTGGATACTGTTTAAGAGTGCACGAGTTGGGCCATGGAAACAAGGCAAGTGGAAGGTTAAAACAACTTGCTAGGCAGTAGGGTGTAAAATTCAAGCAAAAGTAAACCTGGAGCATTTCAAATTTAGATACACGTCACCTAAGAATTCTTCGTTTGAAGTTAGTACCAGTTTCAGAGATCTGTCTTATAGTACTCTTTTTACATTAAAATAACATTATCAGGGCATGGTGGCTCACGCCTATAATCCCAGCACTTTGGGAGTCCGAGGTAGGAGTATCGCTTGAGGCCAGGAATTCGAGATCGGCCTGGGCAATATAGCAAGACCCAGTCTCAACAACAAATAAAAAATTTAGCTGGGTATGGTGGTGTGGTCCTGTAGTCCCAGCTACTCAGCAGTAGAATCACTTGAGCCTGGGAGTTTGAGTTTACAGTGAGCTATGCTCCAACCTGGGTGACAGGAGCAAGACCCTGTCTCTCAAAAAAATAAATAAATAAATAGAAACTAATCCTAATCATAGTTGCAAATGTTGAAAGCAGTCTTAGTCATAGTCCTTGGTCAAGAAAAAGGCAAAACTTAACAGTTTGTGGTGGAATTAGACATTATAAAGTGATGGCGCTGTCTACCTGTAAAACCTTGAATTAAATTTGCTTCTTTTTCTAAACAAGTTTGTGATTTTTAAAAATCTTTTTATTTATTCATTTAGGTTATTTAATCTGTGCTTGATCATTAATATTACGACATGTCAGGTGATGACTAAATGTCTTTTTTAAGTATTGTGTATTTTTTTTATTGTGATAAGAACACTTAACATGAGATGTACCCTTTTAACAAATTTTTAAATGCACAATACAGTGCTGTTAACTACAGGGATAATGTTGTACAGCAAATCTCTAGAACTTACTCATTTTGTAAGTCTTATGTATTTTAAATGTATTTTTCTATAAACTTATGGTTTCTTAGTTTTTCAGTGTTTTGTTTGGGCGTGGTTTTTTTTGCTTTTTAAATTATATATATGTATAGTATTTCATTTCTATAGGTTAGTCTGAGAACCTAATCACTATTCATAACATTATTTCCATGGGAAAATATAATCCCCAATTCCTCATTTTAAAATTGGCAATCTTTAGAGATAGAAACCATTCAGAAGATGGAGACGGCCCATGTATATTCTACAGGAATTTTGGCAAACTTTTGTGAACAGCCACAAATTACTAGTTCCCTGAAATGTTAAATTAATGTCATAAACAGAACAGTATTTTACTAGTTTACTTATACTATGTATTTAACCTCCAATTTAGTAGTGCTTTCTTAATGCCGTTTAAAAATGGTCCCTGCTCTATCTTCACATTGTTCTTGTTAGGCATTTTTATGTATGATGTGGCCCAAATATTTACAAGTCATAAAGATTTATCTTGCATCAGTATAAACAAATCTGACTATAATCTGAAGAATGTTTACAGTCAGTATTTGACCTCTCAGCTAGCATCGGTGAACAGAGCAAGCGAAGAAAAAAAGAACAAAACCAACAACAAAAATCCCCACCTATTTTAGAGAAGTTAGGAAATAGAAGCATTCAGACTAGCCAAGGTCATTTTTAACTTTTCGCTTTTCAAAACAGACTGATGACTATGAAACGTTTTATATGAGGTAGAAATTAATATTTTAATTCTATTTATAAACTACAGAGGTTTGTTCTCTAACGAATTAATGTTCTTCAGAAAGTTAAACTTTGGATTATTTAGGTTTGTGGGGTTTTAAAAATATATTTAGTTTCTTTTCAGTATCTTCTCACACTCTGAATTTGCAGAGTCAAAAGGAAAAAAGTTTATGTCCTTGACTTCTGCTGAAGGATGCCAGCACTGATCTGTTAATGAACAGCCCTGGTAAAACAAGCATAAACCTTTTGTGAGAACATTCCTTCCTAGAAGGAGTTGGGTTTGCCCTTTCCCAAGATTTAGGTTTCTGTGAAAATTCTTTCAGACGTGTCTTGGCCAGAAAGCATTCTTTCATTTTACTCCGTATTCGTGTGATTGAAAGTTGCTTCTGTCAGAGGGAAAAAACACTGGGATTGCCGAAATATTGACGAATTTAAAATGACAAGGAAAGTGCCACATTGACAGAATCTTGGTCTGTCTATTTAAAGACGATTTTTTAAAAAGATATGAGTAAGACTCGTATTCTGACAAGTTTCATTGAACGATTAAGAGGTTATTAACAAGAGGATCCCACTGAAACCGTCAGCCTGCCTTTTTAAGAGGAAAATATTGTTTAGTGAAATAATAAATATGAAGCTCTGAATTTTAGCAAAGAATTATGAGTATTGATTGGATTTTCTTCTTTGATTTTTAGCTGTATGACAAAATTAACACAAAATCTTCACCACAAATCAGGAATCCTCCAAGCGATGCAGTGCAGAGAGCCAAAGAGGTAAGTGATATATTTTGTCAAAGTATTTGGTGTCATCGTATTTGCTGCCTTTATTGAAGACGTTTCTGCTGCACATTTAGAGGCGACTTCCTCAGAGTCACAGTTTGACTCATTATACTCAGATTTAGTATTTCCAAGTTTATCACTGAACATGCAGAAAAGAAAAAAATCTTAGTAGCAATATTGCCTGGATTTCTAGTTCTGGTCTTGCTATGTAAACTTGAATACATTAATATCAATTTTACTTCTCTTTTTCTTTTTTTAAAGAAGAAAGTTATTTTACTGCACTTGGTAGAAAGACACTTATGAAAATTCGAGTTGCTTTTTTAAGGTGGTAATGTTTGAAAGTTAATTAAATTTCTGTAGCAATTGTATATACTGAGTTCAAAGGAGTCATTTTTATAAATTGTCAATGTAAATGGCTATATCTTTAATTTATGTGTGATAGAAACATGACATTGCAGAAAGTTTAGAAAATAAAAACTGATCTTTAATCCCATCACTCTAACACAATAGTTTCCATTTTTGCATATCCTTTTCTAGTCACTATCCATTTGCATATAAATTTTTATATAGTTGTAATCAAAATGTATCTTTTTTTAACCTAACATTATATAATAAGCATTTTTTCATGTTTCTACTTGGTCTTCATAAATATAACTTCTAATGACTGCGTACTTTTTCTTTGTTATTATTAAATTGTAATGTATTAGCAATTCCCCCATTGTTAGACACATAGGTTTTTTTCATTTTTTGATCTTGTAAGTCATTTTGCAAAAAAATCCCTTTAGAAAAATGTTTCCTGTAAAGTGAGATTACTAAGTGAAAAACTATGAAAGACATAATCTCCTCCCTACCAGATTTTAAACATAAGATCTACACTGGAAAATAATTGTTTATTCACTGAGAAACGAGACCAATGCCATGGAGGCTGCCAGACCTCCCCCGTTGGTCAGGAGAGGAGCTTGGAAAAGTTGTCCCTGACTTTGCCCACTAAGCGCTCATTGAAAGGAATTACGGTATCACAGACGGGGGCATGAGTCACCACCCTATCTTTATAATATCCAAATAGATAGAAGCAGAGAGACTCTGGGGACAATTCTTTGGCTCAACTGCACAGTGAAAACCTGCTGAAGATTTCCACCCAGCTGTGCTTAGGAGACCACACCTTTGTGCTCAGGGGCCATGCTAATCTTCTCTGTATTGTCCCAATTTTAGTATATGTGCTGCCGAAGTGAGCACAGGAGACCACACCTTTGTACTTAAAATCATAGACTGTGAGAGTAACAAGGAACCAGAGAAGAGTATGTGGTTTCATCCTTTCATTTCATTGGCAGAGAAACTCAAAACACAAAATACACTAAGAAGAATTGGTTTATCATCAGTAGACAATATGAATTAACAGCATAACCAGCACTCATTAACACGGCATTTGGATAAGAAAGAGAGCCTGTAGTTTTTGTTCGTTTGTTCTTCCCTGAGATAGTGGTTGATTAGCACAGAACATTATAGTTATGATGCTGAAATCTAAGCTCAGGCTAAGTGACCTCCCAACATACCCTCCTGCCCCAGTATGACGCTTTCGTAAGGTTCTCGCAGGTTGAGGTGAGAGAGTGCTACTGGGTAGATGGTGGTGTACCCCTGCCATGCAGTCGTGCTGAAGCGATCCTTCATTGGGTCAATGGCTGGCATTCAGTGGAGTGCAATGTGTAAAACCTCTCTGTGAATCCAGCCATCTGCTGTGAGAATAGCAGCAGGTGTTTACTCAGAAAAAGAATAGAGGCTCTCCCGTGGGCTCATGCATGTCCCATAAACAAGCTAAATGGGTAAACTCTTTCCTGGTGGTAAGGGAGAACTTTTGAAGAACAATTTTATTTGAAAACAACCAATTTTACCTGTGCAGAGAAAATGTTGACAACTAAATAGTGAAGAAAATTTGAATGACAAGAGAAAAGAAGGTTTTTTAAAATCGTTCTCTTGAGTTCCCTGGCATTTCATCCTAAGAGCCATTAGCAGAAGCATGCTTTGCTCTATGTAGGCAGATAAGTATGGAGGATAATGCTGATCCTGCCAGGCATTTTTGCATTTTCTACATTACTTAAAGGAAAGTCACTTAAGTATATTCTTAATTAAGTCTTCTAATTAATTAGTATTCTTCTGTAAATTGTTTTTATTTGCACCTATGTCATTTTGACATTTCTAAAAGGAATTAACAGTGCTGGTAATATAAAAGAAAGTTTCTTATTAACTTTTAGTACAGTTTGATTTTGATGGTAAGTTTGGAAAAAGATGTGTGGAGATATTCTCCCATTAAGTTACTTAAACCTATAATAAATATGTGTTACCAGCTTGTCATTTTGTTTCGTATTTTTCAATAACCTTTTTGGGTTACAGTTGGCAGACTATTATAACAATTTGTTTCATTTTTATTACCTTCAATACCATTCTTTTATACATTAATAACCTTTGAATAAAATGAAATATTTTTTCAAAATAATTGTTTTGCCTGTCACAAAAGCCCACTCATAATTTTTAATTTAAAAGAATTCCAGGGCTGGACGTGGTGGCTCTTGTCCCAGCACTTTGGGAGGCCAAGGCAGGAGGATCCCTTGAGCTCAGGAGATCAAGACCAGCCTGAACAAGGGCAAGACCCCATCTCTACAAAATAAAGAGAAAAATTAGCTGGGTGTTGTGGCACATGCCTGTAGTCCCAGCTACCCAGGAGGCTAAGATAGAAGGATTGCTTAAGCTCAGGAGTTTGAGGTTGCTGTGAGCTGGGCTGATGCCATGGCACTCTAGTCTGGGTGACAAAGCAAGAGTCTGTCTCCAAGAAAAAGAAAAAAATTCTATATTTTGTAAATCTTGTATCATGTTTACACTGTTATATATCTTGCTTATTTTGTAGGTATTGGAAGAAATTTCATGTTACCCTGAGAATAACGATGCGAAGGAACTGAAGCGTATTTTAACACAACCTCATTTCATGGTAAGTAACAATTAAACTTCCATAGAACTAAAATCTCACTTTCAAAAGAATTTTTTAATAACCCTCACAAAATATAGCCAGCTTCATCAAATGCATTTTTATCCATATAATATCAGACTGGTAAGATTACAATACCAGGTAATACCAAATACTTTAAGATTCTATTTACTTTGTGTCAAAATCATAAAGATGCCATTTGTGAAGTGGCTTTTCAGACACTGTGTACTCATCAGACAAGGGATTTGCTTCCTTATGGGACAGTCCTTAAGTCACTGGAACTGTTTATGTTACTTAAACCACAAAGAGCTGAAATTAGAGATAATTTTTACTAATAAATATTTCTCCAAATCTAGGTGATATATTGGAAGAATTACATTTCTTGTTTGACAAGGCAAAACTCTTGCACTTTCTTCATCCATATTTCTTCATTCACATTTCTACTATATGGAAAATGAGGATAGCACCTGTATTTAACCATTTATTGTAAAGCTTAATGATTAAACAAAGCTCAAAATACATAAGATACTTTTCTGTAGAAAAAGGTCCATTATCTACTTAACTGTAATTCAAAAGCACAATTACAGATGGAATTCATGTTGAATATAACATTTTTAAAACATTAGCCATATTGGTATATGTGGAATATATGTGAAAACAGGAAAATTTAGCTGACTTCCCTTTGGGAGGAAATCTGACTTAAAAACCCTGTTCTTATTACTACTATTGCAGATGGTATTTTTTGAAATAATAGTGTAATATGTGTATCAAAGCACTTGCCTGTGAGTTTTGATATACATGCCATTTTATGATACAGTGTTTTAAAAATTTTAACCCAGTTACTGAAATACATTTTTTTCCTCAAAGTAACCACCTATAAAGAAGCAATTACCATATTGACCCTCCCTAACTCTCTCACCCAAGCATTAAAGGCTGAACTCGAGTATAATATAATCTTTGAGACTGTTTGACTTTATTCTATGATAGCAGCACTATCTAGTGAGTTACAGTTAGGAATACAGGTTCTACGCCTGTGGGTGAGTGTGTTTTTACAACTTATATATGTAAACATAGAACTCAGTTTAAATCCCACTTCTGCTGTCAAAATCTCTCCTGACTCTCTAAAATCTACATTGAACTTTCTCTTCTCTCTTTTCCACTTGTATTCACCTGCGTAACATTCTAATACATGGTGGCATGCCGGAGTAGATCCTTTCCCTGGTGAATAGGCTTGGGCAGTTCTGTGTCCATCCATGTCTCAGCTCAGTTTTGATGTTCTCATTCAACTTAGGATCTCATTTAGTCATTGTTGTTATCTCTGTTTCACAGAGCAGGAAAATGAAACAACTATATGCCTTTATTAGTATCTTCAAATTCGAGGAGTCACAAATATCAGGAGTTAAATTACCCTTCATTTTATCTTATTCATTGATGTAGGCCAGATTATAATTCATACATGTAGGCCAGATTATAATTCATTCCCCTTTAGATAGTATGTCTTCTATAGTAAAGAAATGGTTAAGGCTGTTAGTTCAGATGACCTGGGGTTGAACTCCAGTGTTGCTGCCCCATCACTGTGAACTCTGACTCTCTGAGCTGACCTCATCGAATTGGAATAAGAATTAAGTAGATGACATATGTACTGTGCTTAGCACAGTGCCTAACGTATGCCTAATGCCTAATAAACGTTAGCTAATAAATGTCATTAGTTACCCCATAGTATCTATCATGTATAGGGTATGTAGTAAGTTCTCAGTAAAATAATCGAATTGATTAGGAACTTGCCCATTTGCAGATAGGTTAGCTTCTCCTCGACTGACCTATGCAGTTTTGTATAGGTAGAAACAAGCATATAGTAACTTCGAACAGGCCAGGCACAGTGGCTCATGCCTGTAATCCTAATACTCTGTGAGGCCAAGGCAGGATTGCTTGAGGTCAGGAGTTTGGCCAGCCTAAATAAGAGCGAGACCCCATCTCTACAAAAAATAGAAAAATTAGCCAGGCGTGGTGGTGCACACCTGTAGTCCCAGCTATTAGGGAGGCTGAGGCAGGAGGATTGCTTGAGCCCAGGAGTTTGAGATTATAGTGAGCTATGATGATACCACTGCACTCTAGCCAGTGTGACAGAGTAAGACTCTGTATCAAAAAAATAAATAAATAAATAAATTTGGACAGACCTGTCTATCTGTAAATTGCTAAGTAACCTCAGCTCAATTCAGAGAATGATATAGGGTCATTTGAGACCAACAGATCTTTCAAATTTGAAATAAGCCAAAGAAATTAACAAATACCCAAATAAGAGCCTTTTCTTTAAGATTAAAGGTTTTTTTCCCCAAAAATCATTAAGGCTCATATAGCCCCATGTCTCACAGCTTCTAAGCCTTGATTTGTTTTGCTTTTCTGAAGTCACATAGAAGTTAATATGTGCATTGCTATTAGTAAATATTTTCAGAAATAAATCTTATAATTTCTTGAATACCTAGCTAGGTGCTTAAAAGATGTTTTCATTCATTTATCAAATATATAAATGCCTACTGTGTACCAGGCACTAAGGATCTGATAGTGAATAGGACAAACCAGATCGCTGCCCTCATGAAACTTCCATAATAGCGGGGTGAGTTGGGGAATTGGGTAGGTGAGGTAGAGACAGACAGTGAGCAAGTAAACTAACAAGAGAATTTCATATAGTGATGATAACTATGAAGAAAGAAAGGATAATGGGGCATAGATGATAGTAAAGTGGGAGCTACTTTAGATAGTCAGGGGAAAGCCCCTCTGAGGAGTTAACACTTGGGCTGAGACTTGTTATATGAAAGAGCCATCCCTGTGAATGTCCAAGCATGCGAAAGAGCAAATGCAAAGAAAGGCCCAGAGGCAGGAAGGAGCTTTGTAGGTTCAAGGCACAGAAGTAGGTCCACTGTGGCTGGGATAGAGTAAACAGGGAGAGAGCGGTACAAGAAGAGGCAAGAGAGGTCAGCAGAGGCCGGACCAAGAGTGGCCTTACAGACCGTGGTAAAGAATCTGGAATTTTCTCTTGATTACAATAGGATGACACTAAGTGATTGCAAGCAGGAAAATATTATCCAATCTGTGCTTTCAAGATTGCTAGGGCTGATGTGTAGAGAGTGGACTGTAGGGGCATAAGAGTTAAAGGAGGGAGACCAATTAGGAGGCTATTGAGAGAGGTGGTAGAGGCTTGGAGAAAGATGAAGATGGTGGAACATGGGCAGATAGAGGTTGGAAATGGTTGAATACAACAGGACTTGCTGATGGTTGGGATGTGAGGTGGTGTGATTAACCCCATTTTATAGTTCAGAGAGGAAACTATGCCCTAACCAGGTAAAGAGACTTGCTTAAGGTCACCTACCTAGTGAGTGGCCTCAATGAGATTCAAGCCAGAGCTTGGCTGGCTCCAAAGCCCATGCTCTAAAAAGAGAGTTGATTTGTAATGTGGATCAGTTTTCTTATAAACTTAAGTTGAGCTCATTGATCATTTCCAAATAAACTTATATGTGGATAATGTGCCAGGTGGGAAATATACTATATTAAATAAACTTATAAATGCTGGAGCATTCTATCTTATAAGCATTTTTAAAATCATGGTTTCAAAATCTTGGTATTTTAAAAGAAATATTAATAGCCAAAGGGAATCCTTTAATGCATATAATTTTTTTTTATTATGCCAAGGTTTGGGAGTTATTCTTGGCATATTTATAATTTCACACTTATTTGCTTAGTTATCTGGATTTTTCTTTGCTTTCTGATCATTATAACATGGGGATTTAACATTAAATTGCCTGACACTGAAAATACATATACTTGTAAATGTTTGCAGTAATTAAAGGGAGAGTAAATAATAGTAAATTTAAATGATTTTTAAAATCTGTATCTTTAGGGGTCATGATAAAAATATATGATCTCACTAATTACTTTTCAGTTATTCCATTTGAAAGACTGATTTTTTAAAAGGACAGGTCCTTTGCTTATTGCAGTTGTAAAATATGAAACATTAAAGATAAATTCCTTATGTTTTAGCAGGATAGAAAGTTAACGCTTTAATTTCTGTCTTTGAGCCACCCACACCCGGCCAAGAAATAGGATCTAGAACAGAAGATTTTTAAAACAAAATTTGCATCTTATTTTTCCAAAAATAAGATGGTTAAAATCCTTTTGGGTTGTCATGAAATTTTCATTATTAAGTGGTAAATTTTATGGTTTGTAAGTCAAAAGTCAGAGGAACCACTTTTCAAACCTAAAATTCATATGTGGCCAAAAAACATATGAAAAAATGCTCAACATCTCTAATCATCAGGGAAATGCAAATCAAAACCACAATGAGATATCAGTTAATGCCAGGGAGAATGGCCTTTATCAAAAAGTTCCAAAACAATAAATGTTGTCCTATCAGACAGATAGGGAGACCCATACACTTCTGGTTGGACTGCAAACTAGTACAACTTCTGTGGAAAGCAATATGAAGATACCTCAAAAAGATACAAGTAGAATTACCATTTGATCCAGCAATCCTATTACTGAGAATCTACCCAAAAGAATAAAAGACATTCTATAAAAAAGACATCTGTACTCTAATGTTTACAGCAGCACAATTCACAATTGAAAAGATGTAGAAACAACCCAAGTGCCCGTCAATACATGAGCAGATTAAGAGAATGTGGTATAGGTATACCATGGAGTTCTACTCAGCCACAAAAAAACGATGGTGATCTAGCACCTCTTGTGTTATCCTGGATAGATCTGGAGCCCATTCTACTAAGTGAAGTGTCCCAAGAATGGAAAAACAAGCACCACATGTCCTCACCATCAAATTCGTATTAACTGATCAACACTTAAGTGAATATATAGTAATAGCATTGATTGGGTGTCAGGCAGATGGGAGGGGGGAGAAGGGAATGGGTATATACACACCTAATGGGTGCAGTGCTTACTGTCTGGGGGATGGACACACTTGAAGCTCTGACTCAGTTGGGGCACGGGCAATATATGTAACCTGAATATTTGTACCCCCGTAATATGCTGAAATAAAAAAATTTAAATACATAAAAGTAGAATAGTAATTGTCAGGGGTAGGAGGAGGAGGGAATGGGGAGTTATTGTTCAGAGGTACAGAGTTTTTTCATTTAGGATGATAAAAATTCTGGAGATGGGTGGTGGTGATGGTTGTGCAATAATGTAAATGTACTCATTGCCACTGAACTCTACACTTCAAGATATTTAAAATGTCAAATTTTATATTGTGCTTATTTTCACAAGGAAAACGGTGAAAAGAAAAAAGTATATAGTGTATGGTTGAATTTACATAAAATTCTCTAAATTTCAAACTAATCTCTTTGCAACACAAAGCAGATGTCTCCCCCATGTTGGCAGAAACAAGGGGCACCAGGGAGTGATTATGAAAGGACATAAGAAAACTTAGGGTAGGAAGCCTGTGTTCATTTTCTTGATTTTTGACAATGGTGTCAAGGTTGTACGCATATGACAGTATCTATCAAATCATACACTTTAAATAAGTGCAATTTATCTTATAATTATTATCTCTAAATAGAGCTTTGAAAATAAATTTTAAAGAGGAAATTATGAAATTAAAATATATGAAAACTAAAAGTAATAGACGAATTTAAATTGAGATTAGACACAGATGAAGACAGCATTAGTTAACAGATGTCAGAACAAAATAAGTAAACTGAAATATGAACAATTGAAAGGAGAATAAATTTTAAAAGAGAGAATAAGAAGCCTATGATACATAATGAAAATTTCTACCATATAAATATTTATGTATAATTAGAGTTCCAAAAAAAGTAGGAAAAAAAAGAGTAGGATTAGAAGACAAATGGCAAGAATTCTCTAAAATTAAAATAAAATTCATCAAGCCACAAATGCTACAAACTCCAAGCAGGATGCACTCAAAGAAAACAAAATGTACACATATCAGAGTAACACTGATGAAAACCACCACAAAAAAAAAGTTTTAAAAGAAGCCAAAGAAAAAAGACATATTATATTTGAACGAGCAATAATGACTCCCAACAGAAATGATGGAAGCCAGAAAACATTGGAATGTAATTGTTAAAGTCCTAAAGAAAAGAAATATAACAACAGAAACAATAAATACATGTGTGTATGTATATACGTGATAAACATATGTATATTAGTACATTCATAGCTGTGTATTAGATATTTATAAGTATGTATATGGTTAAAACCGATAAAACTTTGTAGACAGAGCATCAGTATTTACATTTGTTCTTAGAATATTCACCAAAATTGGTCATATGTCGTGCCGTAAAGCAATTTCCAAGAAATTTCAAAAGACTGAAGTCACACAGAGTATGTTTTATAAGTACAGTGGAATTACGCTAAAGATGAATGTCTAAAATAGATGACTACAAAATTTCCAACTATTTGAAATTAAACAACACTTTTAAATGAGTTGGATTATATATTTTCAAAACATAACATATGAAGGATTTGTATTTAAAATACACGAAGTATAAATACAAATCTATAGAAAATAGAAAATCCGATAAAATGGGCAAAATACTGCACAAATCAGGATATCTAAATGTCCAGTAAACATGACGATGTATTTACCTCCGTTGGTCTTCAGGGAAATGTAAATTAAACCAAGATGAGATGCCACTGTGCTCCCATCAGTATAGCTGAAATAAAAATACCTGTTAGGGTTCCATGTTAATTTGCATGTGGGATCTGCCATGCATTGCTGATGGAGTATAAATTATTACAATAACTTTGAAAAACTGGCATTACCTACTAAGTTTAAATATACACACACACACACACACACATTCACACTCTGTGGTCCTGAAATTCCATCTCTAAATAGGTACCCAACCTAAATGTGTTCAACAAAAGACATACTAAAATGTTGAGTAGCAGCACTAATTGTAAATGACAAAGATTGGAAAAAGACCTACATTTTTATCAGCTATGGATTCTATAAATAAATCGTAGTATATTTATAAGAAATAATATACTTTTGCTATATGCAATAACATGCAAAAACATGAATAAATATCAAAAACATAATATGAAATAAAAAATCATAAAAGCATCTATACCGTATGATTCAATGTATATGAAGTTCACAGTAAAACTATTGTAACAATTTATATGCAGTTAAACATTGCTAGAAGAAAGCACAGTGGTACCCGTGGGGTGGAGAGTTAGTGGCAGGAAGGGGCCAACGCTGGTTCCGAGGAGCTGGTAACGTTCTACTTTTTGGCCCTGTACGTGAGCACGTGGGTCTACTCACCCTATGAGAATGCATTGAACTGAACACTCACAACTGGCACTTTACTGTAGGTGTGTTACATGTCATGAAAATGCTTACTTAAAAAAGCAACTTCCTGGCTCCATATCACACCATTTTTGCCTCAGCCTGTGTCACCTCAAAGTCTATATGCGGATGTGGCCTAAATACGGGAAGGACGGTCATCATTCACAGACACTAATTCACAGCCTACTCCGTGGCAGTGTGCTGTATTTAGGGTTAGTGGCAAGGATGAATTCTACATATGATGCCGGTCCTGTCTTCATGGGGTTTATAGGTGTAGTTGGGGAGAGTTTTGTCAACCAACAGTAAAAGTGAAGATACGCATATCAAACAATGATGCAACCATGTAGTAATAGAAGAGTCGGTAATCACTTTATGGGGTATGATGAGAGAAGACTTTAAAGAGAAGGCGATACATTTTATTAGGCATTTACAGTTTTGCCAACCGCGATGTTCCCAATACACAGCAATGATAAACGTTTGAGGTGATGGATATGCCGATTACCCTGATTTGATCAGTGCACATTGTACACAGGTATTGAAATATTACGAGTACCCCATAAATATGTATAATTATGTGTCAATTAAAAATAAAAAATAAAATATTTTTCTTAAATGAACACCATTGCATATGCAAATATAACTGAAACTCTTTGCAAGTTTTTCACTTATACCAAAAAAATTTATAAGTTAAATGCTATATTATCTTTTGTTTGTTAAAAATCCCTTCAAGAAAACAGACTGTATAGAAATTAATAACATATAATGCTGGATTGTTACCACTATCAAAATGATTTTCTTAATAGTAAGATAAAAAGAAATTACCCTTTAAATCAAAAAGTAAGCATATAATTGCAATAGTAATTTCGTGTTGATTAATTTGATACAAATTGACTATTAAAATGTGGATTGATGTACTATTACATGAAATAAGAGTATATCAAAACGTTGGTTAATGAAAATTTACATTTATAAGCTATCTTTTATAAGCCTGATGCAGAAATATCAAGCTTATAATTGCAAGAACTGTATGTATGTTTGTATATGTACAGATGTATCTCTATGCATATATATAGTGCACAATAATCAGAAATATGGTGTGGGGAAAAACTTGGGCTTCACAGGTAATGTGGAAAGATAGGTGTATCAGGAGGGAGTGGACTTTTATAGAAACCTTAAAAGTCATAAAGGTGCTTTCTGAGGCCTTTTGAAAATCAGTTGCTCCAGGGAAGGACATTATGGCCAGAACTTTGGTCGTTAAAAGGTAGAAAGCGTGCAGAAATGGATCCACTTTTATAACCATATTTTTATCTTCATGACTTTCACTAGCAATCATGTTTCAAGGTAGCCACAGGGATTTTGAATCACAAATCAAATGCTTCTCTAACAATTTATGCCCAAGCCAACAGAGTTATTATCTCTAATTATAATTAGAAATGATGATCGTTAGATGTGTTCTAGTTTTCTATAAATTAGTAATATTATATGTGTTTGTGTATGTCTTTTCTTCAAAAACAAAATTTACCAGAAAAGGGAAAAAATTCCTCCCAATCTGCCATCCTGGACAAACTGTTGACTCAAAAATTAAATGAGGCAATATATCTCAAAGACATTTATAAACTTAAAATACTATAAGATTATGAAAATGGAATTAATAATCTATATATTTTTCTATAACTAGTGACATAATATTTTGGAGCAGGAAGGAATTTGAGAAATTGCCTTGTCAAATGGCAAAATTTTACAAGGTGGCAAATGAATGACCCGGTTAGGGTATTCATTAATACTACCCAAAGCTTCACAGCCTCTCAGTGACAGATACAAGCCGAAATCTTGGCCTCTAATTCCAACTCCTGTGTTTTCTCTCCACCAAATTCAACTTCTAATGTTGATTTATAGTGCGAAGTTCTTAGCGGCTTCTTTATAAATATTTATAACCAAATGGAGCACAGATCCTTGCTCTGGAGTGGGTGCCTGTCCTCCGTGCCCTGCAAACAAGGTCATTCTGTCCACACGCTAAGTGCAGAGAACTCTGCGCAGATCCCAGAACAGGGTTTAAAATATGATGAGCAGGAGTATCTAATGCAGAACATTTCGGAATTCATTAAATGTTGCTGTTTTAGCAATTAAAACTGTTAATAGTGGTAAATAAATTTACTCATTCTCCACGTAATGCATGGGACATGGAGTAATTAGCACTTTATTTCATTGCTTGAAATTGGTATCCATTTATTCACTTGCCAGGTAATTTGTTCAACCTGTTTAAAGATTTTTTTTCCTTATAATTCTGTTATTACCTTTGACCAATAATTTATAAAGCACAATGTAATTAAATAACTAAAACTATTGCAAATCATATTTAGTAAGTACAGTGATTGCCATTACTTTTTTTGTTTCTTGTTTTTTGTCAGTGCTATAATTGAACACACTATCTATGTTGTGTGCCTGGTGGGTTAGGATGGAGGTGCCTCTGTCCTTCTTTTGAGGGCTATGTTTGGTTTCTGAATTTTTATAAAATTTTCCATTAAGTAGTGATGGTAAGAGAGGCATCCCTCTTCTCTCTACTCAAAAGCACAGAAGCCACCCAGTGCTCCTTGGTTTCCTTCCGTGAAGTGAAGAGATTTCCTCCTCTTCGCTTCTCTCCATTTCAGCCACCTCCCCTCATTCTCCCCCTTCCCCCTCACTTATCTGACTCATCAGCTGGCTGGGCTCCCCTGCCTGCCCTCCTGCAGCCACGGTACACCTCACCCTACGTGAAAGTCACTGTCTCCTATTCATCACCAAATATTCATTGCGTTCAGGTTCCGAAAGCTCTCCTGGAAATGCAGTGGGTAACGTGACCAGCAGAGCCGTTGACCTCATGCCACAGAGTCGAAACAAGCTGGGGGGCTCGGACAGATCACCAGTCATATTTCAATCTTTAGATCATACAAAGCACTCAGAAGTAGAAATATAAGGCAGTACAAAAAACTGCTGCTATATGTTTGCAGTATCCTGATCACATCCGAAATATAAACAAATACACAAAAAATGAAAAATGTTTCATTTCCTTCAAATAATGTTTCTATGCAAAATACAAAAAACTCTTGAATTATCTCAACATGTGAATGTCTATTGTCCCAGTGTCCCTCCCTTAGACCCATGTGGAAAATCAAAACAGCGTTTTATTTCTCTGTACTTACCCTAAAACCCCACAACTTTCTCACACTTCACTATCAGACTTTCACCAAAGTTGAGGAGTTTGGCTATGGTTTAAGAGTTCCTAAAACGTGCCTTTGCTGGAGTGTGAGGTTCTTGTCTTTCCCAGGGCTGTGCTCACTTCCGTCTAGACGTCATGTCTAGAAGATGAACAGGGAACCTGCTCAGCAGCATCTCACGCAGCCATCGCTTCTCCTTTGCTGACGAAACCTTTCTCCGTCTGTTCATGCCTGGATATCGGGACCAGCTCCCCACTGAGAAACTGTGGCCCGGACAGTGCTGCACGATATCAGTGTTTGCCAAATGTGGGTCCAAATAGCCTGGAGGTCATTTCAAAATGCAGTTTTTGATTCGATAGGTCTAGGATGGAGTCTGAGATTATGGTTTTCTAACAAATTCCCAGGTGATGTCAATCTTGCAGGTCTGAGGACCATATTTTGGGTAGCAAAGTTACAAAGAACAAAGAGATTAATCTGAATGACAGAAACTTAGGATATTTATTGGTGTCATAATGTCTAACAAATCAGGGTCAAGGCTAGCAATGTCTGCAACTCAATTTAAAGACATACGTTTTTGACCAGGACCTTCAGAAGTTCTAACAACTTCTACTAAGATGCTTCATAATACCCTCCTACTTAGGTTTTGTTTCTAACTCCATGGCAGCATATGTCACTAGAGGAGCAACAAGGGCATTATCAAGTCTGACCTCTGTCAGTTTATTCACCAAGGCCTTATCAGGTCATTTTCACGTGAGCTCAGTAGCCCATGGCTGCAACCTCCACTGTAAGTTCATGTCCTACATCAGGACCAAGTTCCGTTCTGCGTAATAGGATAATCTTGAAATCACTTCTTAAATTCACCATCAGTGAATCAGAGGAATACCTAAAGGCCAGAAATATTGCAAACGACCTAAGTGAAAAGAGAGATCAAAAGTTTCAGGGAAATAGGAGTTCAGTTATCATCAACATTTTTTTTTTTAAGGTAAGTAAATGCAAACCATAGAGAGTTATAACTGTCTTATTTTCAAGAACAGAAGGAAAAATATTGACCAATGAGCTTTGACTTCAAATCCCATCAGTTACTTTGGGAATCTCCAGTGACTGCCTAATTCCAACTGAACTTTGCTCAACAAAATCCTTATCTGGCCCGAATTCCCTCCATTTTCTCTTTTTTTCCCTTCTAATTCTGTGAAGACAAGATCGTGAACTGCAGGTCCACTAGCTCAGGTCCACAGTATGACCTCCCCTTGTGACAGGCCCAGCAGATCCTGTCACGCTTCTGAGCTACCTTGCTGCCGTCACCTGCTCTGCCCTCACCCTTCCTGCCATGACCCCATCTCTCGCTTCGGATTTATGAAACAGCACCCAGGACACTGTGGGCTGCAAAGATGAGCAGCAACAATCAGGTCTATTTTTCAATATTAATTCTGATGCCAATTTACCTTTCTCTTTACCTGTGAGGTAGGAAAACTGCCTTTTTCTTCCTTTTCTCTCAGTTCAAGTACTTGGCTATTGCTTTGAAGTCTTTGTGTGTGTTAAATAGAGATAGCTAGTAGAATCTTTTATCCTCCTTCAAAGTGTTATGAAGAGCACAGATAATAGTCAAGAAAGTCATCTGAAATGTTGAAAATCTTGATTCAATGTAAGCCAGCTGTTTAAGTCATAGCTTATAAATAATAAAGCAACATTGTATCAGGTTTCCAGCATACTGAAAATAGTAATACTTTGTTTCCCTGGAAAAAGTCCCCACACATTTTTTCTTTGAAGGAAAATGTATAGTTTTGATTGCATTTGGGAATATCCTAGTCCGAAACTTTTTAAAAACAGCTTCACTTACAAGAACCTACCATAGCATGGATACGGTTCCTTTTACTTCTGAGAAGATGCTTGGGAGAGGGTAGCTACATCATTTCTCCCTCCTGTGAGAGCCAAGGTCCGTCTTCCACCGTGCAGTTCCAGCCTAACAGAGAAGTTATGTCACTGCTGACAGGCTCGTCCTTTCTTGCTAAATCCTGGGAGCTGCCCATAAGGAATATTCATTTTCCTTCAGGCTCGAAGTGACCATTAAGATCCTCCAGTAAAGAATCCATGGCTTTCAGTGTCTGGCCTTATTTCTTCTAGTTTAGGGATTTTAAGGAAAAAATACTGCAGTGAAAAGTATATTTTTGTTAGCAATGGAGCAAACATATTTCTCATTTCTTAATAAATAAGGGTTACTATAAAAATTTTCAAATAATCAGGATATATATTTTGTTAAATTTAAATTTTAAAAAACTGCATGCTTAATTATAAAAGAGAAAATACTTATAGAAAACATCTCTGTAAATGGAAACAGATTTTCAGACCATTGTAGGCCAGTCGGAAGTGGTGGGACTCATTATAAGGAGAGGAATGCGCCACAGCAAAGAGATTGGTTCAGACCGAAGGTGGAGCTGGATCATCAAGGGACAGGAAGGACTGTCAGGGCTGAGAATAACAACAGAGGGGACCCGCAGCGAGGCCCAGCCTTACCCTTCGCCAATACATAAGTGGGCCACTAAGAAAAGGTGACCTTCTTTGTCTCTAGGTTGTTGGTATGCTGTTTTCTCTCTGTCATTTATCAATATCTGCTCACGTGAAGAGATGCTAGCATCCCATGTAATCGGGAATAGAAAACAGTTTGCTTTGCAAGTATTACAAGGGACGGGGAGGAGGGTAAGTGCGTGTATGTGGAGAGGCATAGAGATAACATTTATCTAGAACCTACCACGTGCTGGAATCTGGGCTAGGATACTTACATATGTGTTTTCCCGACTAAATAATTGTATTCTATATTGTTTAAAGGTCTTTGATACTGAGAAGTTAACTTACTTGCTCCCGATGAGGCAGCCGGTAAGTATTAATATCAATAAGTCTCAATATCATGCTGGGATGTTCAAGTCACATCACACCATGTTTCCTCACATACGCAACAGACCAACACTTTCCAATAAAATGCGTAGCAATGACGGAGGTGTTCGAAATGGCAGTCACTAGCCTCATGTGACAATTGAGCCCTTGACATTTTGTAACTGTGAATGAGAAGCTGAACTTTACATTTGATTTAATTTAATTGGAATTGATTTAAACTTAGACACACGTGGCTGGTGGCTACCGTATGGGACAGCAAACATTCAGACAGAGCTTTCCTTAGTGACAGTTGTGAAGGACCTTCTTTCAGCTCTGTGTTTCTCCTCAGGCTGGCATCACTAGCTGTCGTTGCCAGCTCCCCAATTCCTTCCCGTGGGCGTTTGTGGAAAACACTCAGAGGAATTCTTTTTTTAACTTTGCAGTTGCCTGAGGCAGTGAATAACAGCAGGGCCAAACAATGAGCCAGCCAAAGAAAGCTTAAAGGAATTATCTGGGGAATGAGATGTTCACAGGGGCTTTGAAAAGCTCTGATACATTCCTGGAATCCAGATGATTTCTGATATCAAAAGGTTAACTTACTTACTCCAAATGAGATAGCTGGTGGATATTAAAACCAGCCTCAATCTCAGGTCTTGATGTTCAAATCACGCCACCCCCTGATGCCTCACGCACATGCTAGACAGGCATCGTCCAGCAGGCTTGTGTGCATGCCCAGCTCTGGGCACGCATACTGAGAAAAGGCCGAGAAGGCCCTAAATGCTAGACTTGGACAGACCTGAGGCTCCGCGCAAGCGTGATGTGAAGGTTAAGTCAAAGTCGTCAACTGCTAGGCTGAGTGTTAAAATCATGCTTCAACATACACGCAAAGCGCCTTAAGAAATACTAGGAGAATTATTGGTTCCTCGCATTTAAGAATACATGTATAACTGTTAATTGGTCACTAAGCTCACAGAATGGAGATTTCAGTGAACACACACAACAAAGAGCACAGACTTTATTGAATTAGTTCATAAAATCATTAGTCACTAAACAAACAAAGAACAATAAAAACAGGAAACAGCAATGACAGCTCCTGAGTGGGTGAGAAGATCTGATGTACAGAGTTGCTAAATTATACGATTTAAAATATCCAGTTTTCAATGAAAAAAAATTTAAGATATGCAAACAAACAGGCAATGCTGGCTAATACATGGCACTTCTCATAGGAATTACCTCTGAAGAAGCCCAAACACTGAACGTAGCAAAGACTTTAAACCAGCTGTTATAAGTATGTTCCAGAGACTTAAAGAAGTCCATATCTAAAGAACTAAAGGAAAGTATGAGAACTATGTCTCACAAATAGAGAATATCAATAAAAAAAGATCAATTATAAAAAAAGTCAAATAGAAACTGGTGTCGAAAACTATATTATCTGAAATTAAAACTTCGCTAGAGGGATTTGATACCAGATTTGAGTAGGAAGAAGAAATAATCAGTGAACTTGAAGGTAGATCAATTGAGAATATTTAGTCAAAGGAATAGAAATAAAAAATAATATAGAAAAATGAACACAGCCCCAGAGACCGGTGGCATGGCAGCAAGCAAAACAGCATGCACTGTGAAAGTCACAGAAAAAGAAGAAAGAAAAGAAAGAAAGAAAGAAAAGTATATAATGAAATAACGACATAAAATTTTCCAAATTTAAAGAAAAACATTAATCGATACATGCAAGAAGCTCAATAAACTGCATGTAGGATCAACTCAAAAAGATTCACATCTGGACATCATAATTAAACAAAAGATAAAGATAATCGAACGCAGCAAGAGAGAAGTTACTCATCATATCCTAGGCATCCTTAGCAAGATTAACGGAGACTCTCCCATCAGAAACCTGAAGGCCAGCAGGCAGTAGGACGGCATGTTCAAAGTGCTGAAATAAAGACTGTCAACCAAGAATTTAAGAGCCTGCAAAACTATCCTTCAAAAATGAGAAAGAAATTAAAACAATAACTGAGATAATTTGTTATCAAGAGACTTGCCCAAAAGAAATACTAAAAGAAGCCTTCTAAGCTGAAATGAAAGAATATTAGACTAACTCAAATCCACCTCAAGAATTAAAGAGTACTGGTAAAAGTAAATACATAGATATATAAAACACAGAACACATGTAATTTTGTTTGTAGCTCTTTATTTCTCCCACCTTATTTTTAAAGCTACTTCATAAAATAATGATTATAAATATTTGTTGATGGACACACAGTGTATCAAGATGCAATATGTATAACAATAATACCACAAAGGAGAAAGAACGAAGTGGAGCTAACTGGGAGCAAAGTTAGTGCACACCAGAGAAAGTAACTTGGTATTACTTCTATCTGGATGGTTATAGGTTAAGATATTAATTGTAAACCCCAGAGCAACCACTAAGAAAATAACTCAAAATACATAGTAAAAGAAATGACAAGAGAAATGAAATACTATTCCAGAAAATAAATATTTAACATATAAATGACAGTAGTGGAGGAATAGGGAGAAAAAAGACATAAGACATCACATATAGAAAACAAACAGGAAAATGGTAGACACAAATTTTACTTTATCAATAATTACATCAAAGGTAAATTCATGAAATATTCTTAAAAAAAACAGATAATGGCAGAAGAATTAAAAAGGAAAGCATGAGCCAACTCTATGCTATCCATTAATAGAAGAGAAACACATTAGACCTAAAGACTCAAATAGGTTGAAAGTAAGGATAGGAAGAGATACATGTCATGCAAACGGTGACCAAAAGGGAGCTAGATGATTACATTAATTTTGTGCAAATTAGACTGTCTACTTTGTGGTCGACAGAATGACGACTCTCCCAGCAAAATTTCCACATTCTCATCCCAGGACCTGCGAATGCACTACCATGTGTGACGAAAGCGGACGGGCAGGCAGATGGTGGCGTTAGGTGCAGAGCCCGGCATGCTGCGGAAACTCAGCGTGTGAGTTCCCGCCTCCTCCAGTGTGCCCCCTCTAGGTGCTCAGTAAGTGCAGAGGATGGAGGCAGCAGGTACCGACAGTCTCAGCCTGAGTCCTGAGCTGGAATGAAGACGGGCTTTTCCTGAGAATTCTGGGAAAGGTCACCCATGTTCACGCAAGACTTAAAGCCATGAAACGTGAGCATCCGTACAGCTCAGTGGCAGGGGACAGCTGAACCGTTGGTTTACCCTTGTTCGTGTTCTCCAGGAGCCCTGGGATTTATTTGGCTAAGCTGCTTGACCGCACAGGATCTGGAGAAAATGGATTTTGTGGGTTCCCCTGCCCAGTTGGTGCTGTCACTCGGGCATTCCCGTGCCATTTGCCTCAGGAAGCAGGAGGTTGGAGGACACCTTGCTGGGTACCAAGACACAGAAGCCTCGAGAGCCCTAGGAAGGAGAAAGTGTGGTTTCATGGAGTGTGTGAGACCACATCTGAGGAACTGAAGCTAATGGGGACCTGAGGGACACCTGCCAGTTGGGCAGAAGGATGCTCAGAAAAGACCCATCCAGCTGGTTTCTGACCTCACCTGAGCTTTTCAGCTGAGGAAAACTTAGCAGTGGGGTGTACCTTCCCAGGGTGTGGGCTGGATATACTCTCCCCGCCCCACCCCACTGCTGGCTGGGGATTCTTCCACCTCACTCCACCCCCTACCCAGACGTGCGCATCCCTGCTGTCACCTGGCGGTTCCCAGCAGAGGCCTGTGCTGGCTGCACCAGAGCCACTTCGCTCCTCAGAGGACGTGGGCTTGGGTCACAAAGCCTCGCTCAGGTGTCCTTCCTGCCAGGCACCTTAGCCCGAGTGCGTGGCCTCGCCTTGTAGAAATTCACCTTTCCAGGCCACATTTTTGTTGTGTTTTTGTTTTTGATTTCTTTTTCCTGTTGGTTTGTTTCACTTTGCTTTTTAATCTGAGAGCCGGAGGGGACATTTAACCTTAAACCTCCCTGCTACTGATTCAGACCTCCCCCGGTCCTGTGAGTTTCTAATGATACCCACCAGACCCCTGTCCCCAAACCGGGCTCCAGGTCATACCTGTCTCAGTGTCACAAGGTGATGAGAACTCTGGCCTTAGCATGAAAAGTGTGCAGCTTTGGAGGGGAGTCATCTGCGTGTGAGATTAGTCACACACAAGCTGATCTAAGTTTCTTCATCCCCGAGATAGAGAGAAAATTGACATTCACCCTACGTAGCAGAAGTAAACCTCAAATACCAAAAGTCTTGAAGCGCTTCAGGCCCCGTGAAGAGCTGCATCGACGTCTTTGCGGTCAGTGCTCTTGGCTTCCCCACCGGGCTGGCCGCTCAGCCCACGACGTGGACTTCACTCTTACCCTCAACCGTGTCCTCCCCGTGACCTCGGTCCTGCCACTATCCCAGCCTCCCAGTTGGCCTCATTCTGGTGTATGCTTTCTGTTGTGGGTCCAGTACTGGGGTCATTTGTTTATTCTTCATACACTTGTTACTGTTGTTTATTTCTTTTGTTTCATTTTAGCACCACCCAAATGTCACGTTCTGCACCCAGTACGGGACATACTCACTGCACAGTGGTGAACACAATAAGAAAGCTAAACACAGGTGTTCTGAGGAAGAGGAGATGCCCATCTATTCTGCCCTGTGCCAACCCGTACCCCACAACCGTGCTCACACATCAAGGAGCACACAGCTCTCCCAACATGATCACGGCTCGATGGCAAATTTCTGATGAAGGGGGTGAAAGCAATTTGCCACACTCAGATCTTAGCGAGTGCACTGGTCTCAGTGCCTCCTGGAGAAACAGTGGAAATCAGAAGTTATCAACGCAGAGTGGTGGTAAGACCAAGGCCATACAAAACCTAAAGCGGCTATTTTGCTTTTGACTATTCTTTATGCGTAACCTACCAGATGCTTTTGGACTACCAGGTCCCACGTCTCAGTTTTAAGCAAGAGGAGGCACAATAGCCGCTGGCAGCCCCCGACCAAAGCAGGGATCTCAGAACGGGTATTCATCACGCAGACAACAGCGAGTGGCCGAGAACGTAAGCAGCTCACTAGGCCGCAGTGGAAATCGAGTAAAGGGAGATGGATGGACGCTCCCGTTAGCTGCAGGAGAGCCCCAGAAATCACAGTGCTTCACCAAAGCTCTGATGCCGTGATGTTGCCTGACCACAGAATTTCCCGGTAACGGGCGATTGTTTATCTGGGATTCTGAGTGCTCCTTGCGCTCAGAGCCTGTGATTGAATTCTGTGGCTGCAGCCCTCATCACTTTGCCCACAACAGAGCAACACTCTATAATTACTTTTTCATTGTCTGAACCAATGCTGTCTCGATGATGTGACGCAATTGCTTTTCGGAGCTGGGCCTGCAGTTCTGTGACATCACTGACTGAAAACACAGCCACTCTAATTGTTTCGTTTCTGTTTTATTAATAATAGTAAGCTAAAAACTGTAATACAGTCTTCAGCATCATTTTACGACCACCTAACGATGGGACTCTGACCTAGGCTTTGAGAGTCTCATCTGCTCTTGACATCACCCTTTTCCGAGCAGAGGTCGATGGCATCTCTGTGTGTAAACTGGCTCCTGGGGCCCTGCACGGTTTGGGACCACCCCCCCCAGCCCCCCCGCTTAGAATCCCCTCAGCATTGACAGCAATGCACGTAATAGGTTTCGAATCAAGATTTAATGACAAATTATTGGTGAAACTAAATCTTAGTAATCAGCACCGTGTCGACCTAATGGCTTTGTAACGTGTCCACGTGGCTGGGCTAAACCGCACTGGCCAGAATTTGCTTTCTTGCATGCTTCCCATTAGACTGGAGCACAGGGGACTTTCCCCTCTGCTGTGGAGGAAGAGGAAGGAATAGCCAATTCGCAGCCACAGAGACTGTCGCTGATCCCGGACTCACCTCGGCAGTGCGAGGCCACTGCAAGGCCCGCACCTGCCCCTTCTTCCCCCAGCCTTCTGCAAATTCCTGACTCCTGGACCACAGGTGTGTGCCGCGCTGCGATGAGGGGCCCAGGTCCTAAAGGGCACCGAGGTCAGAGGTGTGTCTTAGTCCATGCTTCTGGGATTTCAGCCAACGCATGGGTCCCAGCCTACCCCCACTCTGCCCCCTTTCCCTGTGTCTTCCTTCCTGCCAGCCCTTTGTGAGGACTTCAAGCTGTGGCGTCAGAAGCAAAGACAGCAGCATCACAGAGACTGCGGAACCAGCTCCCACGGTTGTGTCAGCCAGTTCTCTGCAGCGAGTCCCTTCAGCTGTCCTGGCTTTGTGTCTCTGGTGGAGCCACTGCGGGGCTGGTACATTGCCTGGCCCTTATCAACGTCCTCCTCTCGCCACAGCTTCCTGGGGGCACACACAGGAATAGGCAGGAATAGGAATAGGCAGGAATAGGCAGCGACGAGTTGTGTGTTCCTGAATTCATAAATAACTGCATCGAGACAGGTTTTAATAACACTGTAGTCCCAACCTTATCTTCGACTAGATCAAGCAGTTTTACACAGTCGTTAAGTGAGGTACACAGTACCCAGAAGGCCTGCTCATGGGCCTGGCACACACGCCTGGGACAGTGACACAGTCCTCCATGGGCAGGTGAGCCTGGGCGTTGTGGGTGCCTGAAGTCACCAGGTCACTTTCCTGCTTGCAATCACGATTCCTGCCTGATGGGCTAATGTGCTGTGGTTAGGGACCATTTTGAGTGACAGACATCTAGTTGTACAAAAACTATAAATATAACTCAAGCAAGGATATTCTGGGCATCAGAACTACAGATCTGAATGTCCTCTCACCTCTGAATTCGGTGTTCTGGTAGCATTAGCCAGTGTTGTGCTGGCTTTAGGCAAGGCCCACAGCAGTCATGCTATCAACGGCAAAGGGCCACCAGCTGGGAACCTGCTCTGCCAGAATATATAGTGCTCTTACTCTCGATTCAGAATACTTGTTTTTCTACAAACAAGTAAGAGGAAAGCAAAAGCCAACATAATCTGGAAAGGAGGCAATGATCAAATACCGAGCTTTGAGCTTTTGCGTCTATTAAAATTAGCATGCAAGAGTTGCTTGCTGGCAAAATTTTGGTTAAGGATGGAGAATAATTATTTTTCATCAACCAACAATACCATTATTAATACAATTTAGCATTCTTAAAGGAAAGGGGATTATTATTGAATTCAAAATACAGAAATAGGTTAAATATAAAACGGAACCTAAGGCTACAAAAGCCAACACTGGCAATGCTGTTTTAGCAGAACATAAGCCATTGAATTAATATTGCTAATTTGAATTGTATGGGTTTTGTCATTTTGTATATAATTCTTATGCAAGCAGTGCCCGGGTTACAGATGAGACACGTTCCTGACAATGTCTCTAGGTTGGATTTGTATGTCACTCTGATCCCTGATGAACAGCACATGTATGGTAATAATAACAACACTATAATAGCTCACACGTGGTAATAATAACGTGGTGTAATACTCTAATAATCATAGCAGCCCTGTACTGTAATAATAAGTTACAGAAACTCTGGTGCTCTTTCTTTTAAATTGAACAAACACAGCATAAAAGCAAGCTCATATATAATGTTTAGATAAGAGAGAGCAGAAATTTCAAAAAAATATTAAAGGTTAACACACTTAACGTCGCACCCACGTCTTGCCCACTGGAAGGGCATGTCTGAGGCAGGAAGGCAGCTGACGTTAACGGGAAGGTGGCCACGGGGACGGTGCCGGAGAGGACG
>CAUYSK010114207.1:0-16057 GCA_963575035.1 Avahi laniger
GCTACTCGGGAGGCTGAGGCAGGAGGATCGCTTGAGATCAGGAATTTGAGGTTGCTGTGAGCTAGGATGACGCCACGGCACTCTAGCCCGGGCAACACAGTGAGACTCTGTCTCAAAAAAAAAAAAAAAAAAAAAAAAGAAATGCCTTTTGATCCAGCAATCCCACTACTAGTCATCTACCCAAAGGAACAAAGATGTTCTATAATAAAGACATCTGCACTCAAATGTTTATGGCAGCACAATTCACAATTGCAAAGATATGGAAACAGCCCAAGTGCCCATCAATACATGAGTGGATTAATAAAATGTGGTATATGTAAACTATGAAATACTACCCAATTACAAGAAACAATGGTGATCTAGCACCTCTTATATTATCCTGGATAGAGCTGGAGCCCATCCTTCTTAGTGAGATAGAACAAGAATGGAAAAATAAGCACCACATGTACTTGCCATCAAATTGGTACTAGCAGATCAACACTAAGGTGCTCACATGGTAATAATATTCATTGTGTGTTGGTCAGATGAGGGGTTGGGGGTGGGTAAACACACAACTAATGGATGTGGTATGCACTGTATGGGGGAAGGGCATGCCTCTAGCCCCAGCTTGGGTAAGGCAAAGGCATTATATGTAACCAAAATGTTTGTACACCCACGATATCTTGAAAAAGCATGGATACATACTTGGGAAGGAAGGAATTAAAACATGTAAGATGAGTTAATGTGTACAGATAATCTGAGAATCACATAGCTGGGAATACAAACCCCAAATCTTGGAAAGTTGTTTTTATTTCCTAGGTTAATAATTTATTATTGGTTCTATAAAAGAAAGACATTTCCCTTATAAGTTTCCAAAATAAGGTACTTCCCTGTGCTTAGAATGAGCATAGTATTCTGGCCCCACTTGAAGGAAGAAATGTGAAAAAAAGCCACAGATATCCTTAAATCGGTGGTTAGGTTAAAACCAGGATATGCTACAGTGGTAGCTACTTTCACAATTGACTTGGTCATTCACTAAATGACATGCTTGCTATATTATATATAATAACCCGTGGCATAAAGAGGACTAAATCGGAACCTTCCACCCCCTACCAATGTGTAATTCCCAATCTCATAAATAGTTTGATGCCAACTGAATTCATTAGTTATAAGACATTTGATCCGTACACAACAGAAAAGACTTGAAAGATCTGTAGATACTTTCTTCTTAAAAAAATAAGTCAAGGCCGGGCGCGGTGGCTCACGCCTGTAATCCTAGCTCTCTGGGAGGCTGAGGCGGGCAGATTGCTTGAGCTCAGGAGTTCGAGACCAGCCTGAGCAAGAGCGAGACCCCGTCTCTACTAAAATAAAAAGAAATTAATTGGACAACTAAAAATATATAGAAAAAATTAGCCGAGCATGGTAGCACATGCCTGTAGTCCCAGCTACTTGGGAGGCTGAGACAGTAGGATTGCTTGAGCCCAGGAGTTTGAGGTTGCTGTGAGCTAAGCTGACGCTATGGCACTCGCCCCGGGCAACACAGTGAGACTCTGTCTCAAAAAAAAAATAAAAAAAATAAGTCAACCAACCACCAAGAAATAGACATTATGATTCTGAACTGTATATCTTACTTACTATTATATAAAAATGTAAGAGTGAGGAGGTAGGTAGCAGTGAAAATATGTAAAATCTGTTGGTGACATATTTGTTCATGTTTTCTGTCCATTTTGTAATTTGAATGTTTTTATACTACTGAGTTTTCAGAGTTCTTTGTCTGATGTTCTTTTTCTGTTCCAGGATCACATACAATTACCAGTGTAATTTGTCTGTCAATTGGAATATGTCTGATGTTTTTCTCATGATTAGACTGGGATAATAGGTTTTGGGGAGGAAAAGAACAAATTTAAATTTCCATTTTTATCACATCATATCAACATGTTTTATAGCAATTGATATTTTATTAATCTATTTTCTCTTTTTTATTTTATTATATATTTAGTTGTATACATGATACTTTGAAATAGGTATACATTGTGGACTGACTAAATTGACATATGCGTTACCTCACATATTTATTATTTTTTTGTGGTGAGAACACTTAAAGTCTACTCTCTTAGAAATTTTCAAGAATACAATATATTGTAATTAACTATAGTCCCCATGTTATGCCATTGATCTCTTGAACTTATTTCTTCCAACTAAAATTTTTTATCCTTCGACCAGCATCTCCTCAACGCAATCCACCCCGCAGTCTTTGGTAACCATCACTTTACTCTCTGCTTCTATGAGTTCAACTTACTTAGATTCCACATACAAATGAAAATCATGCAGTATTTTCCTTTCTGTACCTGGCCTATTTCACTTAACTTTATGTCCACATTGTTGCAAATGATATAATTTCCTTCTTTTTTAAGGCCTAATATTATTCTATCTTATATATACTACATTTTCTTTGTCCATTCATCTGTTTATGGACACTCAGGTTGAGTCCGTATCTTGGCTATTGTAAATAATGTTGTAATGAACATGGGAGTGCAGATATCTCTTTCACATACTGATTTCATTTCCTTTGGATATATATACAGTAGTGGGATTGCTGGATCATATTGTTAATGTTAATCTTGATCACTTGATTAAAGTAATGCTTGTCAAGTTTCTCCACTGTAAAATTACCCTTTTCTTCCCCTTTACAAGCTCTTTGGATAGAAGCCACTGTGGGAAGGTCATGCTTAAGAAATGGGAAGTTATATTGCAACTCTTTGAGGGCAGAGTATCTACATAAATAACTTGGAATTTTGCATGAAAGATTTGTCCATTTTATTAATTTAGTCATTTATTTATATCAATATGGACTAATGGATATATATTTTATATTTTGGATTATAATTCAATACTATATTATTTATTTTGTTGCTCAAATTGTTCCAGCTTTGACCATTGTGAGATCTTTCAGATGAGTCCTGTGCCCCTTTGATATATCTCTATCATTGTTCTGGTGTGAGGAGAGGTGATTTGAGCACTGCCTTACTTTCTGGCACTACAAGATATATTAGGCTCATCTTGTGTAGTTCCTGCCCCAATCCTAGGACCAGCCATTTCCCTAAGGAGCCCTCATTCTTTTCATTACAAAATGATATTAAAAACCAAGATCTGAGTGCTAGGTGTGTTCATTGCTACTAGGATGTTGTTTATTTGATGCCCTCTCTGCTGACAAAGCAAAGAATTATATATGCATACTAACATGTGTATAAATACACACATATATAAAAATTTCTACATGTAATCATCTGTATTTACAGTAAATAAACATGAGTTCTTACTGATATCTCCAGCTTTAATCTATGACCACATGGATCATTCTAGGTTCCCTTTCTTACTTAGCTGGAAATTTCCACTCCAACATTGAAAAACCCAGCTCCCACCATCTGCCATTCGTTTACATAATTGTTCAATTCCAGTACACATATACAGCATTATCAGAATCTTTGACCTATACTCCCAGGGGAAACAACTTCATCACCTAAAATACAAAGTGGGTTACTTTTGTCTTTAGTCTTACAGAATCCATTTATTCACAAGTTACTTAGGTGGGCACTTCCTCCCAACCCCCTTCAATGAGGTTATTTCATATCCATGATCAATTTTGAGTTAATTTTGTATAAAATATGAGATTTAGGTCAAAGTCCATTTATTTTACTATGGATGTCCAATTGCTCCAGCATCATTTGTGAAAAAGTCCCAAATAAATTTTAAAGGAACAGAGTGAGACAAAAAATAACATTGCATTTTGTTAATTTCTCAGAAGTCTTGCTTGTTGAATTTAACAGTTAACATTTACACTGATGCATTGGAGACCATTCAGCACACTTCAAGTGCTCAATAAATGCTAGCTTAACAAATCTAGATCTTTTTGTAACTTTTAATAATAGAGAAACAACTTGCTATTTTTATTTCTATCTTCACAATAGCTTGTAAGCACCCAAAATTTCTGGGGATGCCACCAGTTTCATTTATTTTGTATCCTCAGAGTTATCCCATTGATAAGTGCTTAGGAAGCTTTCCATAAATGATTTTTGATATAAACATGTTCAATGTATTGGATGGACTTTTTAATACAGCCAAAATGTTAGCTGAGATATTTAGATCAATACCACAACCATTACAGTACCAAGTACTAGTCAACTCAAATTACTAAAGGTGGGACCCAAATCCTCTGTGGTTATGTTTGTTCACATAAAAAGACTCTTTCAGATCACTCTCTTTAGGTAGGTTTTGATTTTACTCTCAGGAAGGATCACGTAACATGAAATGGAGAGGCAGTGCTTGATGTGCAAAGTGTTACATGCTTATTATCAGGGAAGAAAACTTCTTTTCCCCTTCACCATTTCCTTGTCAAAAACACTGCCAGACATATGATATTGGTGGAAGTAGAAGTATGTAACATCTGTTCAAAGTGAACTACAGCACTTAGCTCACAGAGCAATCTAATTGAGACTGCAGCATGATCTGTGACATTGCTTAGCAGATTCTCTCATTTGTGGTGAGAGTTTAGAGGCACATGTGGAGAAACAAAATGGTTTCATTTAAGAAGTAAATATAGTCTAGGCCTCACGGTCTGGGAGCTAGACAAAATGAAGAAACTTTCTATGGCACGTTTGCTCTGCTTTCCCTGGGAATCTGTGCCCCAAGAAGAGTCAGAAGGCACTTGGGACTGATCAGGAGCTCTCCTTGATACTTTGGGCATTGTAACCTCTCAGTGAAGTTGGAACTAATTAGATTTCCTCTCCAGATAATTCAGGAAGTCCCCTGAATGTGATACTTGAAGCCATTAATGCCATTCTCTCTTTCATTTCTATAATTTTATTTCCCCTGTGAAATTAGTCCTTTCTAATTAGACCCAGTTCCTCTGTTTGACTCTTATGATCCACTCTTTGTGTAACCAGCTGTGAAGTTCTCCTCAGTCACAAGGAAAAACAGCTCCCTACTGTGCAGACTGGCCTCTGGGCAAGCAGGCCATTTGAGGCTCGGAGATGGAAGGACAGGCCCAATCAGATATTTAGGGAAAATTATCTAATTACAGGATGCAAGACTTTGAATCAACAAGTTTTCTGCTGTCTAATGTCACAATAGCCCAGTTCTGTAATATTCAGCCCCTGGAGACTATTTGTTCTACCCCAACTGGGTCCCACAAACCATGCCTTCATTTTGAAAAAGGGAATCTACTCTACGTTAAAGACCATTGCTTTTTAAGGTGATCAAAAGAATTTTCAGAGTCCTGGGAGATAAAGTGGGCAGCACCTATAAATGGATCTGTTTGCTGCTTCAAAAGGACAGAAATAGAACCGTATTATTTATGATATTTCCTATGACTTTTGGGCTAATAATATAATGTTTGCTCTGAAAATAGCCCACCGCTCACTAAAAATGTCCACAAGCTATGGAAAAGTCTGATTCTTATCATTCCCATAGTACATCTCAACTTTTCTTTTCAAAAGTTTGGGGAATCAAGTCTTATTTTTTTAAAAGTCAAGTCCCTATGGAAAAAAAGCTAAATAAATAAGATATTAAATAGATTTATTCTTGCTTTTTATGAAACTCAGTATGCATCTTCATCCCTTCTAAACTGCACATCAACAAGTGCCCTAAACCAGGGCTTTCCAAACTGCAATGTCCATAGTAATCCCCTGGGTATCTTGTTAATAGGCAGATTCTGATTCATTGAGCCCGGTGTGGGGCTAGAGATTCTGCAAATCTAACAAGCTGCCAGGTGATGCTGGACCATGCACTGCACTTTCAATAGCAAGGGATTAGATATCCTGAATGGATAGATTTATTCTAGTCAAAGCCCTGGCAGGCATAGGCTAGTTCAACCCTCATCCCTTTCCATTTTTGTGTTTAGCTTGGCATAAGCAAAAGTGACCCACTTTGGGATGAAATTTTGGAGTTCAACTATAGCTTTAGGTGCTCTGAGGCAGAACCAAATATAATCATTTTTGTGAGCTTTGCAGAGAGTTTGGGCTATCTCTGCCTACAGCCCAAATCGCCACCTTTAACTTTTTGCATCCAGCTTGCTTTGGACTGGTCAACAACAATGCACTTTTCACCTACCCCCTTTCCCGCTCCCAGATCCACAAAGAACTCAAACATCTGCATCTAGCACCCCATGCCATACACTCTTGAAAATTCAACAGTGCATATTCAAGAGGAAAATCAAACTGCGAGATGTATTTGAGGCCTGTAAGCTGCCTTCCTCTCATCTCAGTTTAATTTATTTGGACACTTGCACAGGGAAGCCCGGTTGTTTGATTGCTGTACTCCAAAAGAAACTCCACTGGTGAAGTTGGCAACAGCCTCTACAAATGGTCTTCACTCTGACCAGGTTCTTTTTACAGTATATTGCTGTTGCAATACTCTGTGCTGATGAGCATGGCAGTGTTTTGATCAGTTGTAGCAAAGAAAAAAAATAATAGTGGAAAAGTTTCTACAGCAGGAAAGGTACTAAGACATTTTCCCCCACCACTACAGGAAGAGAGGCTGTCTCATAAAAACTTGATTGCTTAGCCTTATAAAGCATTTCATTAGAGGCCAAGCTGGTAGCGAACAGAATTTGGTTCCTCCAATATAGTATGTCTCCTAAAGGTACTAGAAGCATGGGTGATTTCACGAATGGATGACGAAGAGGAAGAGAAGAGGCAGGCATCATTTACAAAAGCTTCCACTAGAAAGGAAGGCCTTAATTAACTAAGGAATGGCATGTGCCGGCCTCCCCTGTGTACTCTGCAAGGGATGTCATGAGAAATGGCACTTTGAGGTGACATAATCCATAGGGTATACACAGCCCACAACACTCAACTGCTGTTAGGAAATGGCATTTCTAAATAAAATTACAGGAAAATGCTGGAGCCTTTCAATTTCCTGAGCATTATTAGTGTGAGCCTGACAGTTACTGACATCCATTCAGAACATTGTTTGTGTTCTTTGCTCTCTGGACATTTACTAATTATGAATAATAATTTCATTAATTATGTACTTGAAACAAGTAAATTATCCAGCAGAACATCATAATCAGTTGCATCAAAGAGCCCTCCAGAAAGCCCCCATGTGGCTGTGTTTTTAGCTTCCCTATTTGCAGCTCTCCCCAGGTAACTTCAGGAAGTCAGGAGTGAAGGGCTTAGCTCCTTGCACAGAAAGGCACCCATCAGTGGAAGGCTTTGAAAATGAAACCACATCCTCTGAAAGAACTGGTTCTTATTCACTTATTTAGGTTTAGTGTCAGCCTTCTGATTTACCAGGCTTACACAGTGGGTGACCACCAGGGGATGCTACAGACTGAGAGTGAGCATTTGCTCACTTTTCCAAAGCTTGCAAAGGACAGATCCTTCCCCGGCAGCTGTTAAGGGTTCCTGACATTCATATCTCACTCTAGCTACCAACTGGACCTCTCTGGTGTATTTAGATGTCATGATTTTGGAAGCAAGCTTCTCACAATTATACAATTATCCTCGATTGACTGACAAGTGAAAGCTGTTATTAAATTTACAGAGAGACCTCCCAACTTTCATATTTTTGTGAACAATTAATTTCTAAAATCTTCCTCTTTTCCTTTGTTTTCTTTCCTTCCTTCTTCCTCCCTTCCTTCCTCCCTCCCTTCCTTTTTTTCTTTCCTTCCTTTCTTCCAAGTTTCTGTTGACATATGGATGCTTGGCTCCCTCATTCTGTAACACAACTTGCTCCCAGCCATTGCTGTGGCGTGCCCGAAAGCAGGTTATCTTTCTGGAGATGTCACTGAAGAGGCAGGTGCCAGAAAATGATCATTCAATCCATTTTTTATTAATATAGCATTTATTCTTCTTAGTGTTGTTTTATTTGTATTATCCCTTACCACTCGGAATTTTTTTCCTTCATTCATAAAGAAGAAAACAGACAAATGAATTGATTTCAGAACCAAGGCAGAGCCACCAGCTGTAGCGAGGGACACAAAAGCTGTTTATAGTGACATGAAGTGAGAAGGTAAACCATTTTATAATCAATCATTGTATTAAACACAGCATTTACTGTGATGCTCCTTGGCAGAAGTTGTTCTATTAGGCTCTGTATTTTTTGTGTAGGATGAGAAGGGAATGAAAATATATAAATATGAATAAAAGATAGTCCCCTTTGTCAGGGTGTCAGGGAATTCATAGTTCATGGGATCGAAAGAATGCTTAGCTGTGACTCAGAATCTGATTAAGTCACACAACGACTCCAGCTCCATGTGTACTAAAGTGGCTCTTCTAAACAGTTGAACATCCTGGGTGTCCAGATGTTTGGCTGTCTAAAAGTGGTTGATGAATATCTAACGAGGCACCACAAAACACTTACCACACCTGTAAAATTAAAAGAAAAGCTGGGGATACAAAAATTGAATGCACAGTCGGTTGTAGGAGCAAAGAATATGCACAGCTTAGATCTCCTTTCAAGAAAGAACTCACTGTCCAACTGCATCAACCTCAGGATCCACCTCAGTTTTTCAGCTGATGCCACACTCTTCCTGGACAGTCCCCGGTTAATGGCTACGCAATGTGATGTTACTAAGACCTGGCAGTTTTGTCCAATATAGGGGTCCTCTAACAAGCAATCTTAGCTCCCCAGCGCCCTTCTGCATTGGCTGAGACTTTGCAGATCTGCGTTATAGACTGAAGCTCTCTCTGCCCAATCTTGCTCCTTCCCCTTTTTATCTTTCTCCTGTGTTATCACACAAAAAATCTTTTTGTACTGACAAAAATTCTTTGCTTGCCTACATTTTAGTCAGGCTTCTAAATCTTCTGCTGGGCCCATCTGTACATTTCCTTGTAGAATTCAGGTTTAGCAACAAATCCTGGTAAGTCAGTTTAGCAACAACGCACCACCCTTGATTTCTGATCAGGTGCCTCATTCTTCACCACTCCCCAGGTGATATCTGACCATCCTAGCCTGGTCTTCAGTAAGAATTCTGTTAGGTTAGTTTAGCCAAAAGATCCTTTAACTCCGATGTTTCCTCTTAATAATTTTCCATCCACTAACCCCCACACTGCTCCTTGGCTATAAATTCCCACTTGCCCATACTGTGTGTGGAGTTGAGCCCAGTCTCTCTCCTCGACTTCAAGAATCTGTTGCAGTGATCCCTACATCTGTAATTTTTTTTTCTTTAGCAGTTATGGTGCCATGATTCAGATAAGACCAGACTCACCATTGGACCCTTTTGTTCAGGAGCTCAAATGCATGTCTTTAAAGCCGTCATCTGCAATCCTGACTGATTGATCAGGTATCAGCTGATGAGTCAAACTACTGAACCATCGCTCCAGACAAAGGTCCCTTGAAGCTGGTAAAGATAGATATTGATTCTTAAAGTATAAGTATACTTACTCTCTGAAGCTGGATTAGAGTCCCTGGTTTCCTTGGAAAGGCACTTTCTATAGTAGAAGTTCTTGTTCCTAGTTCCTTGTTCTGAGTGGGGATTATCCCCTGACTCCTTGGGCTGGAAGGACTTCTTCCTGGCTTTCTGTGAGGCATTTCTAGCTTCTCTGTTATTTTTATTGGATCCTGCTTCTCGCATGAGAAGCATTGACAAATAAGTGATGCTAAACTTTCTTTAAGTTACATTTATGGGCATGTTATTGATATGAGTGTTTCAAAAATTATATGAGATTCCTAGAAATCTAAAATATTATTGGTAATAATTTCAGTTGTTACATTAAAATGTTATATGCCACACAACCAAATTTCTTTGTCAATCACTTCATTATTACAATGGACTATCATCACATTTTTAACTATGGCCATTTTATGGCCATCTTTGCCATCCATAGAGAGTTATTGCTTTACTTTAATTCCTCTCTAAAAGCATTTGCAACCAGCTAGAGCCAAAAATTGCCTCTTCTTCAAGGAGATTCATGGAAAACACTCTGACAAGTACCCTGGGATACAAATTTTTGATTACTTTAAGATCATACTATTGGACTAGGTAAGAATTTACAGAACTCTAATAAAGAAATTGATGGCTTCATGAAACTACTAACCAAGATCAAGCAGAACAAGAACTAATTACATGGGACTAAATGAACTTATAAGGATAATTTTGTTTTATTTGTGACTTTTTGTTTGAAACATTGCTTGTTCTTTAAATGTTTTGTTTTCCAGATTTAATGAAACTTTTTTCTTTTAAGGCACCTATAGCTCACAGCAATTCAGTAAAGTACATTTTTGTGAACAAAAAATGGAAACATTTACTTTATCTCCCTACCTGATATTTGTGAGTATTCTTATTTATATGGCAATATAGTTATTTGCATAAATTCACTAAGAATCTGTTCTTGTAACGGAACACAGTTGGAAACACTGGTAATATGACCAAGGCTTTAACTGGAATGCCATGTTCTCAGTAATGACCAGATAGCTTTAAGGGATTAAGGCTGACTTTATGGAGCCAATAAAAGCTCCCCTTGGGAAAACCGGCCTGAGGATTCCCAGCCTTACAAGTGAGTAAGGAATGTCACTTCCTGGTATGCCCAAGAACCTCAGGATATTTTGGGTACCTAGAGAAAAGAGGAATTCACCCCAAACTGTAAGTGCTACAGATACAGCTTGATGAAAAGTCCTTGGTTTGGCTTCCTATCCTTGAGAGATTTTTGTGAGTCCAATATAAGATTCTTTAACAAAAGTTCCAGCAAATCAAACTGAAAAAGAGCCCATATGGTCAATCACTATTTTTGCTGCACTTTGTGTATATAATCAGGCCAAATTTAATGATACTAAACTTATTTTACAAGCAAATCAGTCTTACTTTGATTATCTTGGGTAGAAATAGGGGGTGACTGTTAAGAGAAAAATTATGTTTCAGAAGAAAACTGTAGTGCACCCAACATTGGATTCTAGCCCTGTTCATTTTCTCTGAGGATTTATAATCTACCTATAATATGGGCTGGATCCTTAATTCTTCTATAAATGGTTTCCTCCAGTATCTGGCTATGACTCTCCAAACTGATATTTCCAATTATCTCGCATCTTTCTGGCTTGAAATCATTCTCTTTTCCTGAAGTCTTGCAAGCTAAAGCTAGAAAACTTGATATAATTAAAACTACTCTTTTCATAAAGCCCTGCAAGCTGAACCTGGACAACTTGATATAAGCTTCAGAGAAACAACCACAACAGCTTATGTATGGACAGCTTTTGTGGTATCTAAACTTCCAACCAAGAAAATCTGTCAAATTGCCACTGCCTGTCCTCATTGCAACTGAAGATGCTTCAGGTCCAGCATCTAGAAATCTTGACTGGCTGCCTTCTGGACTTAGAAATTGAGTTATAGTTTGTTCCAACTATTATTTTTTGTTTTTATTTCTTTTCATAGAAACTAAACTTCCTTCATTAAAGGCCTGATGGCTTATACCATCCAGGAGATATCCTCTACCACCAAGTCCTTCAGCTGATCCTTGATGAACAAAAGACAACTGAACAAGAAAATGGGCCTATGTTATTGAAAGGAAAGATGAATTTCTCTTTATTTCTTGAACAAGAGGGGAAAATGACAAAAATTCTTTGCTCAGACAAAATTTAATCAGACTTCTGAATCTTCTGCTGAGCCTATCTGTACACTTCCTTGTAAAATCCAGTTTTAGCAAAAAACCCTGATAAGTCAGTTTAGTAAGAACTCTCCATTCTTGATTTCTGATCAGGTGCTTAAATCTTACACCATATCCCGGGTGATTTCTGATCACCCTGACCTGTCTTTGGCAAAAATCCTGTTAGATCAGTTTAGCTAAAAGATCCCTTACCACTGATGTTTTCTCTTAATAATTTTCCATCGAGCAACACCCACCCTACGTACTCCTTGACTATAAATTCCCACTTGTCCATGCTGTATTTGGAATTCAGCCCAATTTCTGTTTCCAACTGCAAGACCCTGTCATAGTGATCCCTATGTCTATAGTGATAGTCCTGAGTAAAGTCTTCCTTACCGTGCTTTAATGAGTATCATTGAGTAATTTTTTCCATAACAGTACTCATAACTCTATCTTCATGTCTGCTTTTCAGAGGACCCCATTGACTCCATAACAACAATAACTAATTTGAAGACAAATAAAAATAATTTAAATAAAGACTAGAGATTACAAAATTCTCTACCCCTAATAAATTTTCTTTCCCTAGGAAAATAAGTCTTGTTTCCTTGAACAAATCACTAAACAAGTGCAAATGTCGTTTTAGGGAGTATCAATTGGCAGTTCTGTAACAAGGGGGAGGTAATCTTCTCTGTGACTCAGCTTGATCATATTTGTATATAGGAATAATAATAAAAATTTCTGCATAGAGTCATTGTAAACATCAATAAGTAAATATAAGTAAAGAATATAGGTTGATATTCAATTACCACAGTATTAATGTCTGCTGTTCTTATAATTACTGAATATACCACATTACTGAGGTAGTGAAAACACTAATGCAGAATTTGTGATGATCTTAAGTAAGTAAAAATCAGACTCCTTGACAGGAGTCTCACACACACACATACACACTGTCACATAGCTTATAAGAATGGTGAAAATTTGTCACAGACAATCTTGAAGTGTATGATGACTATGGGGATAATACTATGAATGAATCTGAGTGGTCATCAAATCCTGGAATTTTCAATAACAAAGCTTTCTTTTCAAGAATTTTCAAGACAAATCAGTGTAAATGAATATTGTTTTTATTGCTTGGCACTATAATAAGCCCACAGATTATGTCTTTTTCAAGCCAGAATTGAATACAGACACAATACAGATATTCTCAGTTTTAGTTCTAGAGCAACTGTACAAAATGATGAAGAGTGACTTCTTTTTCTGGTCATGACCCTAAAGGCCAACATTTGGTGGAAAAATATGTATTCAGTCATTCAATTAACCAGAGCTAGATTCACTAGGAAGTACAATAATTCTTTGGCATCATCAATTGCCTGGACCCTTGGAAATGACAAGGGATTCTGGGAGTTGTAGAGTATTTTAGGTAGGAAGAGGAAGTCAAATTGCAAAAAGGAAATCTGTCTATATAAGCATCATTAGCAAATTTCCTCAAGTTTCTCAGAGAAAGGAATCTAGATTCCTAACACTGCAGAAATTCATTTCCTTTCTCATTTCAAATATATATTCAATTTTCTTTCTAATTTTGTATTAATAATCTTATGTTATTTTCCTGAAAGTGGCACCCCAAAATTATATAAACATCAAATCCTGCAAAATTTGTAACTACCCATACGACTGACCTCTTAGCTTTTGAGCTAACTTCCAGTATTTGTTCTCAGACCCTTCCTCCATCCCATTTATTCTATTTAATATTTTCTGGCCTCCTCAATTCTAATTAGTGGAAGAAAGGTAAATATTTACAAATTATTTTCTTATTCTTTTTTTTTTTTTTTTCTGAGACAGAGTCTCACTGTGTTGCCCGGGCTAGAGTGCCGTGACGTCAGCCTAGCTCACAGCAACCTCAAACTCCTGGGCTCAAGCAATCCTCCTGCCTCAGCCTCCCGAGTAGCTGGGACTATAGGCATGCGCCACCATGCCCGGCTAATTTTTTTTCTATATATTTTTATTTGTCCAATTAATTTCTTTCTAATTTTACTAGAGACAGGGTCTCGCTCTTGCACAGGCTGGTTTTGAACTCCTGAGCTCAAACAATCCGCCCACCTTGACCTCCCAGAGAGCTAGGATTACAGGCGTGAGCCACCGTGCCCGGCCTATTTTCTTTTTCATAATCAGTGAAAGTAGTTGTAAACTAGGACTACAGATATGGTTTGAAATGTGAATTAGAAAAAGAGATATTGGTCTATGTTTACAATTGCATTATATTCAAGTTAGTGCTAAATCAAATGTATACACACACACACACATTCACAAGTTATCTAGGTTTTCAAGGCCATATCATGTGTGGATCAATAGGATCAATAATAGTCTTTTTTACTAATTTGACTACTATCCTATAAATCAGTTTTTATCACACAAGTTTTGTTCCTGAATAGTTAATTATCTCTTTGCACCTTTGTTCCTGTGATTATACAAATTTAGTGACAGTTGCAAGCTAACATTTGGGCACACTCAGGAGACAGGCGATGGTAAAGCTAATATGTTGATGCTGAGCACAAAGTTAAATATATAACACCATGTATTGTGTGATCAGAGACCTATGTAATAAATTCAGGTTGTCATCTATTTTTTAGATTTTCCAAAGCAGTTTTAGAACCATGACTGTCCCTTTATTGAGTTAATAAAATCAACTTTTGAGTAGAGAAAGATAAATATTTTTAGATGGGCTTCAGAGGACTGGTGTGAGAAGAAATAAGAACCAGCCACCCAAGGGCCTCCAATGTGAATGGTACAGTGCAATTAAGGTTTGGCTGACATGCACTTTCAGGGAACAGTCACTACCCAGCAGTGCAGTGTAGGCAAAAATTGAGTCATCAAATTTCCTCCTTTTCCTGAGAGTGTTGCAGAAGAATATTTATTTTCAGACTGTAACCCTGATTCTTTGGTTTCTTATTGGACTCAGCTGAAACTGTGTAAGGGAGGAACCAATACACATTTTCAGCCATATTCCAGTAGCCCAGCTCAGAGATAGCAAGAGTCCAGATGTACATTCACATATACTTAGGAACACACACGTATTCTATTTATCCTATCCATGCATTGGAAATATACTTATTTTTTCATTTTAGAACACTGACCCAGGAGTACCATCAATCCCTTTATTTACATTGTTTTGAACTTTACACTGTAAAATCACGACTAGATAAAATAGTCCCATCTAAGGAACAGGATATATTCAATCCTAAACTCCGAGCTTGTGCTGGTGTAATTCTAGTCACTTTGATCCTTTCCTTGAATGAGACTAGCACACAGAAAAAGAATGTTTCTCTTCACTGCTTTTAATTACATAGCTCTTGACCCTAATGGACTGATTTCTCAAGGTGGTCAGCCTAAAATGTCTCACATTCTATGCACTGATGAAGCAATATGGATAATTTAGCTTTGGAATACATGAAGATGTTTGCTTTTATCACCACCACCACCATCATCATCCATTACACACATAAAATAGCATGTGCAGTGTATATAACACATTTAAGCAATATCAGAGTGAGCGATATGATTGCTAGCCAATACAATGTCTTTGTGAGATTAGAGAAAGCTCTACTTCAGGTTGGGACTCAAATTTCATGTCTTCCCATGTGCCTCATTCTGGGACACAGGCTGAAGGGGCCGTGGTTACCTAGGGTATATTCTTCCTTATGGCAGAATGATAAATTTCTCCAAGGGTGGATGGAAACACAAGATGCCTCTTAAGACCTAGGTTTTGAACTGACACAGTCACTTCCGCCCACTTTCTATTGGCTAAAGCAAGTCCAGAATCAATAGAATGGATATATATTATACTCCTCTCAAGGAGATGAGGGTGGGAGATAAATATTTCCTGAACAATAATGTAATTTATCATAGTCATACTTTTGACACTTTCATTTCTTCAAAAATATTAAACATGTGTCTGATAATGTCAATATTCTTTGTGAATTAGATATTGTAGTTTAGTGTTAATGCTGATTCATGATACTTTGTGTTTGTGTGTGTGTGTGTGTGTCTGTTATTGTGATATCATATATTGCAGAACTTTTTTTTTTATTGCAGCATATTACAGGGGTATAGATGTTTAGATTACGTATGTTTCCCTTTCCCCCCCTCCCCCCCTAAGTCCGAGTTTCAAATATGTCCATCCTTTGGGTGGTGCGCATTGCACTCTTTGTGTATGCATATACCCATTCCCTCTCCCTCCTCCCCCCTCCCCCCCGCCCAACATCCAATAGATGTTATTCTTATATGTGCACTTATGTGTTGATCAGTTAATACCAATTTGATGGTGAGTACATGTGGTGCTTGTCTTTCCATTCTTGGGATACCTCACTTCATAGAATGTGTTCCAGCTCTATCCAGGAGTGTGCAAGAGGTGCTATATCACCATTGTTTCTTAAAGCTGAATAGTACTCCATGGTATACATATACCACATTTTATTAATCCACTCATGTATTGTATATTGCAG